>CM056379.1:0-97500 GCA_029718625.1 Synaphobranchus kaupii
CCTGTTAGTCTGCATGTCCAGATTACAGCTGTCGGACAAGAACTAGGTCAGTCAATTTAAGAATTTAATTAGAAGGGAATCACTTTCGAAGGGGTCTCCCTCAAAATAAAGCTTGCCCCTTTGATAAATAATATGTCAATAAAATGTCACTGAACAAATGTGCTGAAACAAATGTACAGACATGCCATGTAACGTTTGCGATACGTTTGCATACGTTTACAAAACAAAGAGTCAAAGTGTTCTTTATCAAATTCAGAACGACAGGGCAATGCTTTCTCCTCCCTCCTTGCTTCCTGCTCCCTCCCTCCCTGCAGAAAAGCTACGTTCAGCCCCTGGTGGCAGTGAAGCTCCTCCTGATGAAGGAGGACTACGGTAAGGAGCTGAGCGTGGAGTGCAAGGTGGAGGGCACCAACCTGCGGAACAACGACGAGCGCGACAAGTTCCTGGGGCGCGTCACCTTCAGGGTTAAGGTGGACGGAGTAAGGGGCGGGGCTAGTGGGCCGTGCCATGTTCCTGCACTACCCCCCCCTCCCCCTCCCCCTCCCCCCCTCCCCCTCCCCCGCCTGTGGCCCCTCCCACCTGGGATTACCACCAATGATCCCGCCCACCCAGCACCCCCATCCCGCTCCCCCACGCAGGACTTCCCTTTGCACTGCACTGAAGGGTCACATGGGAGGGGGTCGGGGGGGGGGGGGGGTACTTTTTTTTCGCACAACGGGAGGTCAGTGGTAGGGAAGGGAGGGACCCACCAAAAACCTCGTCTCGCCCCGCCCCGCCCCCGTGTCGAAACAAACAAAACGACACCCTCTCTCTCTCTCCTCTACTGCCCACCACCGCCCTTTTGCACAAGTGTAATCTCCCACCCCCCCCAACCCCCACCAACCTACAGCCACCATTTTTAAGAGACAGACCCTGAACATTAGGAGATGGTGCCATATTAGGGACCTGTAAATAGCTGTACTTGAATCTCTGAGTTCCTCTGGGCTCCCTTTGCCTCCAGTTGTGTGCCGTGGTTTGTGATGTGCTGTTCTGTATGTACATATTTAATGGCTTCCGACACTGTTTTTTCTGCGTTAGCTCACGATGTCAGACCGTTGTAATAAATCATAAAGGAAATTAAATAATTATTATAATGTAATAATAATAATAAAAATAAATAAATAATGTTTCTAAACGAAAATGATACAAAAAAAAAATCTTAACTCAACCAACTGGGAAATGTTTAAAGGAAGTGATTATTTTCAACCTCTGCTGGACTTGGTTAGTCTAAGTAGATGCCTTAAAGCCTGTAAGATCTCTTGAAATAAAGGTGATTTTAAACAACTCTTGTGTTGCGTCGGTGTGCTTTCAGCAAGCCTCGCCATTGAAAGAGCTTATTTTCATGCTTGTATGTTTGTAGAATGAATCCTTTCAAACAGATTCAGGATGCGGATAAAATGCGGTTTCGCGGTATACCTTTAAGGCAGGGATAGGCAAGGAGGGCCATATCTGTTTCTATATTTAACTGCAACTTTTTAATTAGTTTAGGAGCACAGTTGTACATCACCTGACATTTTGGCTCAAACCTCTGGAAAGCTGCACGGTCTGCTGGTTTTTGTGTTTTTCTTTCAATAAGCAGCCAATTTAGGCTTTGGTGTGTTTACTCCCTAGCCAATCAGGAACCTAAATTAAACACGTAGGTGCTGAAAGAGAGCGAAAACCAGAAGACATCTGGTTGTCAGGACTGGAGTCTGACACTCCTGCTTCGACGCATCCAGTTCATTCAGTAACATATGCGATTTTGCGAAACTCAACATGATTTATGAGTTGAAATGTAATTAATCACAGCTTCATCACTACATTGACCTTATTACGCATTTTAAAAGAATGACTGCTGAGAAACACAGTGTAGTTCAGCTGAGTTGCAGCCTAATAAGTTGTACTGTAGCAAAAGCAAGAGTCGAGAATATAACATGTAATATTTGGGCCCAAAAGGGCCCAAAACTATAAGATGTATTTAGTATGGCCACAGGAGGGTGCCAGCTGCAATGGAGATGAGGAGACTCCACACTAAGCAGGCTCTTAAAAGCTTCAGTGATGGCTAATCTCTGTCTTAGATTAGCCAGGGAAGCTCATAATAAAATGAGCGTGCTTGACCGCTTTAGACAGCATTAGCTGGCCTGTTTTAGCCTTCAGACTGCTTCTTTACAACCTTCTAGCATCACTTTGCGTTTGGTTGGGGCTACAGTCTGAATGGCAAATGGACAGTTTCAAGAAGCAAAGTTAAAAAAGTGCGGGAAAAATGGGCGGTGGCCAGGCGTCTGGGACTTGGAGCTTACTTTGCAAATTTGATGATTTTTTTTTTCTGTTTGTGATAATTATTTTCCAAAACCAAACAATACACACGCAAACACACACATGCGTGCGGATTGTCAGTCTAGGGGGGAAAAAAAACTGTTTGCACACCTGATAATGTAGACCACAGGGGCACAAACGCAAATAAGAGAACAAATTTCTGCAACTCTGCGTATCTTGCTACTTGGAAACTTTATTAATTGTGGCTGAATTACATTTCTGACATGTCAGTCCTTCATGAGTCTGAAACTCCACAGTGAGAAACCTTCTTATATAGACTTCCCATCACAGAAATAACCATCAACCAATCACAATAGTTTTGTGTTTCAGTGAGAACCAAGACAGAAAGAAGTCTATTGATGAACCCCCCCCCCCGCCCCAAAAAAAAAACTGATAGATTTCAATATTTTATTGGTTGAGATGAATTCATGTTTCAAGCAAGTCCGTTCATGATGAATCACTGGCATTCCTACAGCAAGCATACAGACCCAGCCCCAGATTATTTACACTGTAAAAACAGACCACTATAATAATTTGCAGTGTATCACTGAATCTTGTGCAGTTGAACAAATATACCTAGCTAAGCCCTTTAAAAAATCAGGACTGGAGTTAACTTATTCAAAGAAACGTACAATGTTTACAATTTTATATTACATACATTCTGAACTGGCGTTGTTCTGGTAAAATGGCGGTGTACCATTCTAAAAGGTAAAATGGTGGTGTACCCTTTTCAAGGTTAAAATGGTGGTGGACCTTTCTCAAGGGTAAAATGGTGGTATCCCTTTCTCAAGGGTAAAATGGTGGTGCACTTTTCTCAAGGGTAAAATGGTGGTGAACCTTTCTCAAGGGTAAAATGGTGGTGAACCTTTCTCAAGGGTAAAATGGTGGTGAACCTTTCTCAAGGGTAAAATGGTGGTGCACCTTTCTCAAGGGTAAAATTGTGGTGAACCTTTCTCAAGGGTAAAATGGTGGTGAACCTTTCTCAAGGGTAAAATGGTGGTGCACCTTTCTCAAGGGTAAAATGGTGGTGAACCTTTCTCAAGGGTAAAATGGTGGTGAACCTTTCTTAAGGGTAAAATGGTGGTGTCTCATGGAATGCAGGACAAATCAGCAGTTGGAGTGAACTGTCCTGATCACTTCCCCCAAATTGCTGCCTTAATCACAAACAGCCACCCTGTACACCCCCTACTCCTTAACTGCTGTTAGAACCGCTGCCTACTGATGCCCTGGACATAGGCAGCGGTTCTAGCAGTCAGTTACTTCATGGTTTTTACACAGAAACAAAAAGAACTTCAAGACAATACTTTTCAGATTAGAGAAATAAAAATAATATTTTCAGTATGAATTAGTCTCATCTATCAGATTTTTTTTTTTTACAAATTGATACATACATATACATATTTATAAAAGTAAAGCCAACTGTTGGATGAATGTAATATGTAGACCCAGTCAGTCATGGAGGATGACTCACAACTATTGAAATAAAGGTTAAGATTTTTCATACCTATAATTCCAGTATAGTTCAAATCAAAGCACATGTCAATGTAGGAAACAGGATATGGATACATTTCATTGCATTTGTAAAAAAAAAAAAGAAATAGCTCTGTATCCTGTATAATCTTTTAAAAATATATGAATTGATTTAATTAGAAATTTGTTCACATGCAATATGTTGGTGTTGTTTTGCCAGATTTAAAGCTAGAACACAATAAAATAAAAAACAAACAAAGAGAACCCTACTTCACACTCTTTCAGGTGATGAACAAAGCCAGTGACGGTTGTTCCTGGGCGGTGTCCGAATCAATGGCCTTCCAACTTCCAACTATTGAGTATGCTTGTCGTGTGCACTGGATGAGAAAGTTAATTAGGCAAAATGTTGTCTAAATGTGATGTACTTAAAATCCCCGGATTATATGCTTATTTCCAGGTTTACGCTGATAATAGTATGGAGGATATTTTTCACATTCTGCACGGCGTGTACTAAAGAGTATGCAGTAAACAGTACACGGTCTGCTAGTACACAGGACATAGTAGAGGGGGCTCTGATTCGGACGCAGCCCATGTTTTGTGTGACTGTGAACCTGGGAATACCAGGCCCTGGGAGAAGCACCATCTGTGCTAAAGGTTTTCTGCAAACTACAATCAAACAGAGCTGCTTAGCCTTGGAGGACTGCGTACGCTAATATACTTATTTTTTCTCTCTTTTTTGGGGGAAACTGTTGATTGGATAGTGGACCCTGCTGGTGGGAGGCTTCCATTACACTTGTGATATCTGGGAGAGTCCCCACACACACGCACGCACACACGCACACGCACACGCACACGCACACGCACACGCACACGCACACACACACACGCACACACCATCGTTCGTTCGGTCTCTCTTTCTGCACGTCCGGGTCTTTGGACATGACAGCTCAAAGCCATAAACAGGTCACCTCCCCTAACCACCAGAAGGGCTGTCAAAGCCTCCATTGTGTTTCTCCCATTTAAGAATTATGGATCATTTAATTATTAATCAGGTTTAATAGTATTGTAATTACCACAAGCATCTTTAATACGGACGTGAGCTCCTTCACAGCACTATGCAGGTGCCCGACTTCGTCTCGTCGCCCATCCCGGCAGCGGACTCCTTGCGCTGGGGGTCGTTGAGCTCGTCAAAGAGTCCGGTGTCAATCATCTCTTGCTGCCATGGGATTGCAACGGCGCCCGTGCTGAACTCTCGGTAGAATTTCTCATCCTTGGCATCGAGCTCGATGCCCTTGACGTCGGAGAATTCGGCGATCTCGTCCGTGTCTTTGGCGTAGACCACGTTGGATTTGGGGACCCATGGGGGGTTGATGAGCCCCGCATTCAGACGGGCAAAGTTGATGGATTTGAACCACTCGTGTTTCAGGGGGTCGTCATCCCTGAGATTGGTGCAGACAGACGCTTACATTAGGAGCAGGACACACAGACACACACACAGACACACACACAAACACACACACACACACACACACACACACACACACACACACACACACACACACACACACACACACACACACACACACACACATATACACATGTCTGCACAGATACGGTATGAGAGAGGGAGGTTAGGAGGTGGTGTGAGAGGGGGAGGTGGGTAAGGAGGTGTTGTGAGGAGGGATAACTTACTTGCAGCCCAGCCGTTCACTTATATTCTTCTTGAGGAACTGGGTGATGATGTCCTTAGTGACGGGGTCAAAGTTCTTGTGGTCGAACTTGACCTCCTCCTCGCAGATACGCCTGTGCACCTCCTCTTTCGCCATTTTCTCCTTCTTGGCATCGGGACCCTTAAAGGGCGTGTAGGCCGCCACCATCTCGTAAATAGTGCACCCCAGTGACCACCAGTCCACCGAGGTCCGGTACGGGATCTCCTTCAGGATCTCCGGAGCCATGTATGCATTTGTACCGGCCTGTGGCAGAGGGAGGAGAGAGAGAGAGAGAGGGGGGGGGGGAGGGAAAGAGGAGTAGAGAGAAGAGGGGGAAGCAGGGAGAAAGCAATGAGAGGAAAAAGGTGAGGTGGAGTGAGAGAGGAGAGAGTTTGGAGTTAGAAAACATGGCAATTTTTACTTTTCCACAAATCATAGCCAACATGTTAACACTAAACATGGCATACCACACATCATAGCCAACATTTTAACACTAAACATGGCATACCACACATCATAGCCAACATTTTAACACTAAACATGGCATACCACACATCACAGCCTTCATTTTAACACTAAACATGGCATACCACACATCATAGCCTTCATTTTAACACTAAACATGGCATACCACACATCATAGCCTTCATTTTAACACTAAACATGGCATACCACACATCATAGCCAACATTTTAACACTAAACATGGCATACCACACATCATAGCCAACATTTTAACACTAAACATGGCATACCACACATCATAGCCTTCATTTTAACACTAAACATGGCATACCACACATCATAGCCTTCATTTTAACACTAAACATGGCATACCACACATCATAGCCTTCATTTTAACACTAAACATGGCATACCACACATCATAGCCTTCATTTTAACACTAAACATGGCATACCACACATCATGGCCAAAATTTTAACACTAAACATGACATACCACACATCATAGCCATTTTAACACTAAACATGACATACCACACATTGTAGCCTTCATTTTAACACTAAACATGACATACCACACATCATAGCCAACATTTTAACACAAAACATGGCATATCACACATCATAGCCAACATTTTAACACTAAACATGGCATACCACACATCATAGCCAACATTTTAACATTAAACATGGCATACCACACATCATAGCCAACATTTTACACTAAACATGGCATACCACACATCATAGCCAACATTTTAACACTAAACATGGCATACCACACATCATAGCCAACATTTTAACACTAAACATGACATACCACACATCATAGCCAACATTTTAACACTAAACATGGCATACCACACATCATAGCCAACATTTTACACTAAACATGGCATACCACACATCATAGCCAACATTTTAACACTAAACATGGCATACCACACATCATAGTCAACATTTTAACACTAAACATGACATACCACACATCATAGCCAACATTTTAACACTAAACATGGCATACCACACATCATAGCCAACATTTTACACTAAACATGGCATACCACACATCATAGCCAACATTGTACACTAAACATGGCATACCACACATCATAGCCAACATTTTAACACTAAACATGGCATACCACACATCATAGCCAACATTTTAACACTAAACATGGCATACCACACATCATAGCCAACATTTTAACACTAAACATGGCATACAGACCATGATGCTCTCTTTCTGCTTGCATTGGCTTTATAACCGCATAAATGATAGATAAATACCTGTATGGACCACTTGTGAATGAAAAAGATAATGCTCATGTTGACAAGGAGTTTGCCTCTTCAGCTAAGGACATTCTAATCGCAAAATTTTTATTTATTTAAAGGAGAACAGACAGTCCGCCCTCCTTTTGTATTTTTCTAACTTTATTTAAACTGGGTAGCATAGAGGGTTACAGATAGAGATGGGATCACAGTACAGACTGCCATGGTGGGGAATCAAATCCCCGTACGCATGGAGAATATGGGCTAATAGCCTGCGCCAAGCTAACGCCTTTATCACAAGCCAAAAACTCTCGTGCATCTAGCCTCAAGGTTCTTTCATTGGACCCAGGTTCTCTGCAAGCGACTTTTACTTTAGATCACATTGAATAACATGAAACAGCCTGGGGCTCTGATGAAAAAAGGCCCTGGCTTGGAGAGCAGGGAACAAGCCCTCAGGTCATGTGAGGGGGGGGGGGGGGGGGGGTAGGAATCCCAGACAGTTAGGCCGCATTTACACTGCAGGTCTTGATGCCCAGTTCCGATTTTTAGCCTATATCCGATTTTTTTGACCGCCTGTTTACATCTACTTTTGAAAGTGACCCATATCCGATACCTGTGTTTACACTTGCTTAACACTTGAATCAACCCGCATGCGTACAAGAGGGTTTGGTTACCGAAACGAAAAAACGAAAGTAAACAACCAGCCGGCACTTTCTCGCAATGGACGCAAACGAGACCGAAATAATAATTCAAGCAATTGCTTTCCGAATCATCTTTAGAGGTCCGCAAAATATTGGTCAGATTTTAAGGCGGAGAAGAAAGAGGAGAGCCCTTATTGCAGCCTGGGCGTATGCGGCAATGATCGCTGCTACATCGGTTCAGAGGGATGTGTGGATGCGGGAAAGGACTCAAGATTGGTGGGATCGTGTTGTTGGAACCTTTGACCAGGAACAATGGGTCAACAACTTTCGAATGCGGAGAGAAACATTCGACATGTACGTCATTAAAATGCAAAAAAGTACAAGATCGTCGCATTTTCAATGACGTGCGAATCACAATGACAGGGAATATCCGATCTGTCCGTTTAGATGGCAGTCGCATTGGCAGATATCCGATTAATATCCGATTTATTTCCACATATGATTGAGGCCTGAAACGGATCTGAGAATATCCGATTCCATGTGCTTTTTTCCTGTTTACACGTTCATAATACATATCCGATCTGTGCCACATGTGAGCAAAAAATCGGAATTGGGTCACTTTTACCAGGTAGTGTAAAGGCAGCCTTAGAGAGAGAGGCAGAAAGTGAGAGAGAGAAAGAGAGAGAGAGAGAAAGAGAGAGAGAGAGATAGAGCCCCCCCCCCCCCAAGAGAAGCAGTAGAGCTGTGCATTCTGATGAGGTAGATTACTATAATGCCCCCTCTAAGTAAGAGGCTTAGGTGCACAAAGCCCTGTGCAGCTCCCTCCTGTGGACCGGACCCTGCCTGTGCCAGGGGCCAGAGAGAGAGAGAGAGAGAGGCGGAGGATAATAAGCTTTCTCCAGCTCTCCACAAACAGCACCTTATTATTTTCCTTTTAAAAAAAAAAAACTTTATTCCCCTTTTCGCACAGTGGCAGCCAGCTCTCCAGCTCTTTGCCCCTCGCCTGCTCCCGGACTCCCTCCACTGGCCTCCGGGAGGCGCTGCTGAGGGTGAAATTGAGGCCAATCCCAAACTTTGAGAAAAGACTTTGGCTGTGATCGAATGCGATCCCTTAACCCCTTCAAGGGCGCATATTTGAGTCAACAAAAAGCTTTTGAGTGGGCGACTTTTTCTCGTAAATGGGTGCACTTAAAATACCAGGATGAACCCCTTATTTCCAGGGGTTTGTTGAGGGAATTCAGTAGCACACTCATCTGCAGAACGGTGCACTCATCTGACAATTTCAGTAAGTAACCCGGAAGTAAAAACATAAAAGATGTAGAGCGTATATTCATATCTATGCTACAAGATAGGTTCATATTACAAACTACTCTTTTTTATTTTTTTAAATTCTATCTTCATTCATAATCTACACTTTGTAACAATCGTTATTTGTTAACTGATTGATATTCTGAATAAAAAAGAAAAAAAATATATATATATCTCACTAGTTTGGAAAGAGTTTTGCAGGATTTCTTTCACACACTGCTTGCAAAGTGAGGGGACAGGGCACATAGTAGATAGGGGTCTGAGTGGACAGGGGACAGTGGACAGGGAACAGGGGTCGTATTCGGACACAGCCTTGGAGAAAAGACTTTGGCCGTGACCGAATATTTGAGTCGACTTTGTCAAAAAGCTTTTGAGTGGGCTACTTTTTATCACAAATGGGGGCACTTAAAATACCAGGATGAAACCCTTATTTCTGGGGTTTTGTTGAGGGAATTCAGGAGCACACTCATCCACAGAACTGTGAACTCATCCGACAATTTCGGGAAGTAAACCGGAAATAAAAACAACAACTTGCAGTACAAGAGCAGGACATATTACGAACTACTCTCTTTTTATTTTTGTTAATTATATCTTCATTCATGATCTACACTTTGTAACCATTGTCATATGTAAACTGATTGATATTCTCAATAAAACTTCATTTAAAAAAAAAAAAAATATTACAAACTACTTCCTCACGAGTTTGGAAAGAGTTTTCCAGGATTTCTTTCACACACTGCTTGCAAAGTGAGGGGACAGGGCACATAGTAGACAGGGGTCTGAGTGGATAGGGGGCAGGGAACAGGGATCATATTCGGTCATGGCATTCGTATTATCAGCGAAAACCCGGAAATAAGTATATCATCCGGGGATCTTAAGAATACTCAATTTTCAGAACTGTCGTGTACTTAACAGCTTTTTAAAAAAGTATACTCAACTGGCATACTCAACTTGCACAGATTTGGACACGGCCTTCATGTTGCAATCCAGATAAAAGCAGGCAAACCAGGGAATGCCCCCACCCTCACCCACACCCACCACGACAGCTGTGTTCTCAGCCTAGAGGTGAACACCCGAACCTCGTGCACACACTCCTGCCAAAGCCGCTTCATTGCATTACTCTTTTTTTTGGTGGTGATTTTGCTTCTTATTATTATTATTATTTTATTTTTTTACAACAAGCAAATTCCCAATCCAGGCGCATAAGCCTCTGTTTCAGATCACAGGTACGGTCCCCCTTTGGCCTGTTAGAAGTACGCGATGATTTCAGCGACAATTTCACCAACGTGCCTTGATCATTCCCGCATTTTAGAACAGCTGTACTTTCCATTTCTCCCGCAGTTGTATTATTATATATTTTTGGGTCAAATAAGAGTGTTTCCAACAAGCTGGAAAGACAATGGGCCAGAAGGCAAGTTCTTCTCTCCAGAAGTCAGTTTCTATTCTCTAATAAAAGTGCCGCCGCTGGTTCCTGCCCCCATCCACTCTGCATTCTACACAAAATGGCCACTGCGTGCGCCAAGTAGGCGACAGATTAGGCAAGCCGCTGCGGCCACACAGTGAAGTGCGAGCTTTGGGATCTGGTTACATAAGTTTTTTGAGTTTTTTTGCCTAACAGCCAATCTTTAGAATGAGGTACATTTTACACACTGTCCAGCTCTAGAACATATATAGGTGTGTAGGCATGTTTTTGATTCTCCCAATTACCCTAACTAAGGGCCTGATTTACTTCGACCTTTAGCATGTGCAAAACCTTTTAGCGCACACAAAACCGATAACATGACCAATGATTGGTCATGGTATTTATTTTGCACCAATCATTGGTTGTGTAGTTAGTTTTGCACATGCTAAATGTTTTAAATGAACTAATAGCTCAGTACACCAGTAACAGTTCACTGATAAAAGAACAGAAGTTGAAATGATATGGCCATCCTTCCCAAGCCTTGTATACTGTTGAACGATAAGTAGTTGATTAACAGGACAGTCCACACCTGAATACACCTGTTTCCAATCAGTAATCACACTGTGATATATGTCAGTTCTCTTTCAACAAGTCCCTACCCATCCCATTCACATTTTAGTTTCCTCAGTCCATCCCAGACTTGTCTGTTTTTTGCAGTGTGTCCTGAGTGTAGAACCAGAGTAACAGAGGTCTAGGAGTTTTAAAACCCAACAGACATCAGGTAATTCATCCACCACTAGGAAGCCCTCTTAACATCACACTAAGCAAACATGAGTATAAGCATTACAAATAAATACTTAATCTCATGTATTTGGCCTGGTTAACTGTTAACTGGATACAGAAACTTCTGGTCAAACATTTATTAAAAAAAAAAAAACTCACTCCACAGTACTGTGGTCAGTAGTCAACAAAGCTGTATGAACATGGTAAGTAATTTTACGTGGAGAAATTAAGTATTAAAGTAGCTTTGCTATCAATGAGTAATCAGTATTGATCAATCAGTACAGAAGTCTTAAGTTATGTCTGCATCCGTACAGCCCTGGCATTGGCTTCTTCAGGTGGCCATTTTGTGAGCAAGGGTACTGTCCATAAAAAGTGCAGAGTGTGACTATTTGTGAAGATGTACGTGATGAGATCAAACGGGAGGCCGCTGCTCACTGGCCTTAGAAGTGAGAGTCTATAATCGGTACGGCTATACCTTCCTATCCCAGAATCCTTTGCACAGCATAAGTCTTTACGGGCTCAAATCATCAGATTTACCTTTACCAGGAACCAGCCAAAGAAGGAGCAGAATCCACACCTGTGATGTCATCATCTGTACCCCCAGAAACCTTGAGGAAGGCCCAAAATATTGTCTCTTCCCTGAACTTGGGACAGATGCCCGTAGTCCACAGACAGTCCATATGTACATGTGTCTGCTCCGTGTTTTCAACAGTGTGTAAGCGCCCTGATAGACCAGTGCAATGACACAACACCTCCTTGTCTCACATTCTCTCCTCCATCCTCAGGGTCAGATTATTGTATAAGATTATTGTATAAGATTAATAGCAGTCCTGTAATTAGTCTTGTGCACCTACTGCACAGCTATAGCACAGCAGGAGAAGAAAAAGAAGAATTCTGCACCTAAACTGGATAAACTAGTAAACAAGCTTTGACCTGCTGTTCCAGAGTAAGTAAGATGAGAATGCCATCATCTTCATCATCAACATCATCATCATCAACATCACCATCGTCGCCGTCGTCGCCATCTTCATCGTCATCATCATCATCATCAAGCTATAATCGCCATCACCACCACCACCACCATGATATTTACCATCATCGGCATAATCGTTATCACCCTCATCATCATCGCCCCTTCACCGCCGCCATGACAACAGACCGAGCCTCACCTTTTGGGTGGAGGTCTTGCCCTTGCGCAGCTCCACAGCGAGCCCCAGGTCTGACAGTCGGCACTGGCCCTGGCTGTCCAGCAGCACGTTCTCTGGCTTCATGTCGCGGTAGATGATGTCCACCTCGTGCAGGTGCTGTATCCCCGAGGCGATCTGGGCCGTGTAGTAAACGATGCGCTTCATCTCGATGCCCTTCTCCCCGATGTAGTAGATGTGGTACCTGAGGTCCCCGCCGTTCATCAGGGTCATGACCAGGCACAGGTGGGTCTTGGTGTCGAAGGCGTACGCCAGGTTGACGACGAACCGGCTGTTGACCATCTCCAGGATTTTCTTCTCCATCAAAGCCATTTTGCCTCCATGCTTCTTCTTCAGACGCTTCTTATCCAGCTTCTTACAGGCGTACATCTGTCCGGTGTTCTTTACCTGCACGGCACACACCTGCACACAAGGGGCGGCAGGGTTAACGGTTTCTCTTGTTTCTTCCCGGTGCACACCTTAAAACTCTTTCAATCCGGTTTATTCTTTTCCTTCCGTCTGTTTGCCCCTATGCTATGAAACCCATATTGCCATATATTTCAAAATCTACAGTAACACGTCAAATAGTATACTTGAATATGTGCAAATTTGTTGTACTTTTTGCTTGATAATACATTACATGGATGATATTGTGATATTTCCTACTGAGACCAAAGTTGCACAAATTAGATTATTTTAAAATATATTTCTGTATGTCATTCAATTGAATTTTAAATACAAATGAAAATATATTGTACGTACATAAATTGTTCAACAGTTCCTTATATCACAAAAATGTTCATACAGTATTATGTCTTTATATCACTGGTACATGTTCTCAAATTCCAAAAATATTATCAGAACAGCCAGCCTTCCATTGTCACAAAAATGCAAAATCAAGAATGCCAATATATTGGCAAACTCCCCACCAAAAAAAGGTATCCTCACCTCTCCAAAACCTCCCTTTCCGAGTGTCCTGAACTCGTAGAAGTATTTATCAGAGATGGGCTGCCTCTCAAACTGCTTCCATTGCAGGAACTTGTTGAAGAAGGGGCTGGTCTGGAACTCCTTGAAGGGCGTCCCTTTCAGGTACTCCCGGGTTCCGTCCTTCACTTTCCCCGGCATCACTTCCTGGAAGTCCCTGTCCGTCACCGACTTGCACTTGTCCGCCGCCTCGCCGGAGAGGAAGGATAGGAAGGTCTTGGAGTCGGCCTTGCAGAACTTGTTGACGATGTTCTGCCTGGCCTTGTCCTTGGCCGCGCCCTCCGCCAGCTCCCAGTTGTTCAGCTCGTCCAGGAAGTCGGCGGCCAGCTTGTATGTGGGGTTGGAGGCCACAAACTGGCGGAAGAACTTTTTGCCAACGGGCTGCTTCTCGCAGAGCATCTCGTAGTCGAGCTCCACTTTGGAACGGATCATGGCGCATTGAGCGGACAGGGGCAGCGCCAGGCTCCGACGACGCTTTTTCATCTCCTTCTCGTCGCCCCCCTGGGCCTTCAGGTAGGCCGTGTTGGCCACCAGGTTGTCGAGACCCCCTATGTCACACATGGTTGCCGGTTATTTTATTTGTTTTTATTTTTTTGCGGTTCCTTCTGCTAACCGTGACTGGGCGTCCTGCTTCTCGAGCGCTGCAGCGGTGTGTGTGTGCGTGTACGCGCGCTCGCGTGTGTGTGTGTGTGTGTGTTTGTGACTC
The DNA here is from genome assembly GCA_029718625.1 of Synaphobranchus kaupii. Lineage (NCBI taxonomy): Eukaryota > Metazoa > Chordata > Actinopteri > Anguilliformes > Synaphobranchidae > Synaphobranchus > Synaphobranchus kaupii. The sequence goes on from CM056379.1 coordinate 14,257, forward strand.
CCTCCTCGTCTCCGGCCGCGAATGAGCTGCACCCTCGCCCGGAGACCCAAGACACTCTGACACTCCAGTAATTACTCATTTAAAATTAAACACTTGAGGAGGGATTTACTCCTAAGTATCTTTGTTGGCGCTATTCGCGGGCCCTGTTCACGGAAAGGGGAATTCATAAGAGGGTTCTCCTCTAAGGAGCTTTCGGGTCCCGCTATATTTAGCAGATTTACAAAGCCTCCGCCAAGGTGGGACACATCAACGGCACCTGGAGCTCTGCTCTTCAAACACTGAGGAGGAGCCTGCAGCCCACACTCACTACTCTATGAGTGAGGGAAAAACTCAATTTTAACGCTTTTATAACCCTGTTCTCATACCTTCTCAAATCTCATAACACTGATTTATCCGCCACTGTGTCATAACCAATATCTACCATGATGTGCGTACCATGATACCATACAGTGAATGCATTCTTATATTTACCATTAGGCACTTTGCAGACGCTCATGTACCGAGTGGCTTACAAAAGTGCAGACATGGTGGTTTAGGCAAGGACCAGAGACGATATCAAGCCGTCAGTTTGACAACTCTGATTGTAGTAGTCACTCAGCATGTAGGCCTGCAATATCACGGTATGTGCCTCAGCAGGTGTAAGAAGAAAACGTGAGGATGTAGTGCTTTAACCCTTTCGGGTGTAAGATCGCAAAAAAAAAAAAAGTGATTTTGAATGTTTTTAACTGAACATTCTAATGCTGAAGTAACAATCGCTACTGGTAATTGAAAGCAACAGAGTTCTAGAACACTGACTTTTGAATTTTGAAAACGTTCCAAAAAAGGGGTTACGTAGCAAACAGGCTTGAAGGTATTGAACTTGATGCGGCATAGATAGATCTCAAAGAGGGTCGGTCCATTAGTGTGAAACGACAGTGTACTTTTCAACCCGTGGGCACTTCTGGTTTGGCCTTTTTATAATAGAAAACTAAACAAGCTTTTTGAGGGAGAGGTGCTATGTCTTTGGATGGGTGATGTGTTCATGGCCTGCCTTCACCTTCACATTCTCCCCAGGTTAAAGCCTTCCATGACTGAACCCTGACGCTGCCTCCTGCAGCAAATACGTGGGGTCCGATTGAGGCCGAGAGGCGACGTCACATGACAGTCTCCGGGGGGGCGGGGAACGAAGGCGTGCTTCAGGGTGAAGTGAGCCCTGTTTTACATGGCAATTATCACTGCGCTTGGCAGCTATTCACTTGCATTATTAAACACCCTGTTTGAACACACGGCCATTAGCATCACTGCCAATAAGCGCCCTGGCTGGCACAGATGGAGCAGGTCAGCTCTGCTCACCACCCCTGCTGGCCTGTAGGGGTGGTGTCGGCAGTGTGATTTGGGCGTGGCGAAGCTCCCTCGGCCTCTGCCACAACTTTATTTCGCCGGTCTGCCCCAGAGGCGTGGGGTGAGTCCTGGTGGGCGCGCCTCGTGAGGACGCACCACAGCAAACCGCTTTACGCCCTGCTGTGGGTAATTGCAATCTTGCTTATCACACAGGTGTTTGATTGTCATGGACACCACAAATATCACTGAGAGAGAAGTACTGAGAAGTACGACAGGAAGAAAGAGCAGATTTTAGGGTGTGGTGTCGAACAGCATGCTGTTCTTTATTCATTAGCACCACATGAAATGCACTTTAGGCCGCTTTGGCTAAAAAAAGCGTCTGCTAAATGACTAAACCAATGTAACTGCCACAGAGCAGGTTTTCTCAGCCAGCAGCTCCAGGCGTCTGACTGATATGGACTTGATTGGGAACAAGGCAAGTGTGGTTATTTCATCATCAGGCAGCCTACTGTTGATTGGTTGATTGAGAGGCCAGAGGTTGACGCAGGCTACTTCGGTCTGTTAAGCTCCAGCTAATGTGAGCTCATCCCCGCTGAACGTGGCCTAGGGTCTGGGGTAGTGTGGAGGGGGGGGGGGTTGAATGACTGAAAACCCTGACCACAGTTTTTTTTAATGTTATATAGTGTTTTATACTTTAGTAGTGTTTGGTATGTTTTATGCCTTTGTATATATGGCGAGAGGGCGAGAGAGAGGGAGAGAGAGAGCGCGAGAGAGAGAGGGTTTTAATGGGATCTATAGGCTTGTGGAGGTGTCGTCTTAAACCCCAGTTGATGAAGTCGGCTGGTTCTGGTGCCACATCAAGGGCTGCTATCAGAAAAACTGACCACTGGTCATCTGTGATCGTCGTGCTGCTGAGTGATCTTAACATGCTCTGTATAAATGCCCCTGAGCAGTGCCCGGTGATCACTGCCCTGTGATCAGTCTCCTGTGATCAGTACCCAGTGATCAGTGCCCTGTGATCAGTCTCCTGTGATCACTTCCTTGCGATCAGTACCCAGTGATCAGTGCCCTGTGATCAGTAGTACCCTCTGATGCTTATACCCCAGTCTCAGAGAGACACCTGCACACATTTAGTCATACAGACAAGTGACAAATTAAAGGAAAAACCAACATAAAGTGTCTTCGTAAGGTGTTGGGCCACCACGAGCTGCCAGAACAGCTTCAGTGTGCCTTAAGATTCTAGTCTCTGGAACTCTGGAGGGATGGAACACCATTCTTCCAAAATATATTCCCTCATTTGGTGTTTTGATGATGGTGGTGGAGAGCGGTGTCTAACACATTGGTCTCCCATAGGTGTTCAAGAGTGTTAGGTTGATATCTGGTAACTGCGAAGGCCATAGCATATTATTCACATAATTTTCATACTCATCAAACCATTCAGTGGCCCCTCGTGCCCTGTGGATAGGGGCATTGTCATCCTGGAAGAGACCACTCCCATCAGGAAGATAGAAATGTTTCATCATAGGATAAAGGTGATCACTCAGAATAACTTTGTATTGATTTGCAGTGACCTTTCCCTCTAAGGGGACAAGTGGACCCAAACCATGGCAGTAAAATGCCCTCGTCCAGGAAGTCGGTGGAAAAGGAAGAAAAACAGGGTTTGTGTTTCCCTGTTAACATGTAGTCGACGGACAGTACCGTGAACTTCAGCTTCAGCAAAGGTCCTCTAAAAATAAGCCATGAGGAGACTGTGAGGAGGGGGTGCTTTGACACGAGTGGGGGCGAGGAGCACGAGCAATCCTCCCTAAGCTGTTTAACCGACCCCATTACGCAAACCGGCCTGAGAGAGAGCCCACCTGCCACCTGCCGACCCTAACACCTGACCTCTGCGCTGTGATCCGGCCAGAAGGTCCACCGCGGTCAACAGTGCCTCTGTCACGGTCTGCTAATGCACTTCTGAGAACTCGTGTGGTTTTAATCCGCCGCCTGTAACCCAAAATATCTCCACCTGAGGGGGAAATAAATGTCACCAGGAATGGCCCCGCTTATCTCCCTCAGTCACTTTTTTTTTTGAAGGTGTGTTTAACTTATGCGCCATTAGTGAATGTCAAAAGAACATTGCTGTCGGTGTGAGAAGCTTCCGTGGAAAGGGGCCGCTTAAGGCTTCGATATACTCCAGTTTCGTACGTGTACGTATGTACGTACGTATGCGAACGCTACGCAACGGCATTGTTTACATACTCCACTGCGTACTTTATGTCTAAATGGTTGTTTTAAAGTTATGTCCACTAGGAGGCAGGTGAGCAACAAAAATTCACCGCCATTGTGTACTACTACTTCTTCGCTGTTTCCTGTTTCCATCTCCTCGTCAGAGGATCTTTGGTATACTGCCCCACGATTTCTGTTGGTATTGCACCTTGTGTATGTGTACACTCAAGGCCTAGGGAGACGTGCACAAAGGACGCACCAAACGAACGCAGGATACGTGCGGCAGCCATCCTGCGTACACGCACACGTACTTAGTGTGAAGTATATTATGGCCTTTAGTGGGAAGCTCCCTCAGTAGGTAACTGCAGTAGCAGTGTTTCACCACTAGCAGGCTGAAGGACCAGTCAGGTATTGACACCTGCATGCGTGTGTAGATTAAGCATTGGAGTGTCTCCGTGCACCTTTTAAATTGTATGAATTTGGAAGGCCGATGCACCATCTATGCTAAACAAAGCACAAGGTAAAAATTCCATTGTTCAAAGAAAACAAACACTTCAATACATAAATAAATAAATAATGGCCGAATTCCATAAAATATGCTGTAAAAACAGATTGTTTCATTGTGTTACTGTCATTCTGATATCACTTTAATGGCTATTTATTTTGGCAGGTGTTCATTTACTCATATAAAGAGGATATACGTATGTTAACATCCAGGGATCAGTAACTTGTACATTGGCTTTTTGTATATTTAAAACAAACTTTCGATGCAGCATAGGTATGGGACATGCCCCGCCCAGCTGTAACTTGGCGGATGGCATATGTGCCGTCCCAATGTTTTTGTTGATCTTAAAGATTCTGGATACCATCAACCACCACTTGAGGGAGTCAAAGTCTCAGTTATGACGTCTCTGAACTTATTTTGGATTTATTTAAACTTTATTTATACAGTATGTATACTGTAGTTTCTCTTTAATGCAGCTATGTCTGAAAAGGATGCACTAAGACGTCATAAAACTGAATTTAAAAAACTCAATTTGAATAAAAATAAAAATTTACTAATTTTAAGACTTACATTATACATTTTGACACAATATATTTTGACACCATAATTATGTATGTGTGTGTGTATGTATATATTATTATTATTTAACATATAATTGTATTTAAAAATATTTATTTTTACTTGTACTTGTCACTGTACATTACATTACCAATGAATTAGGAAAAAGAATAGCTAAAAGAATATGTATTTATATTTCAGATTATGTCTTATGTTAACACTGTAGGGTTCTTTTTTTTGTAAAAACTAAATAAAAACTGTGATTTGGTAGGTGCAAGTTATGTCACAGGAATGAATGTCATTGAGAAATCTTTAAAAAAATAAGACCATGTCAATCTGGTACATTAACATGCTTAAAGGGATAGTTTGGAATTTTGGACATAATGTCTCAATTACGACTTACCCATGATGTAGTTGATTGATGGAAACCATTTTCAGCTAATTCCACGCTGTCCCTTCTTTTGGACATACACACGTTGCTAATGCTAGCGCAACTCTATGGCAACCGGTAGCATCCACTACCAAACGCACTTAAACACTCCACAGTGCACCCAAAGCAAATAAAATACGACGAGTCTATCGAGGTTATTTTGAGTGTTTATACCATCATTTTTGAAGTCAAACTATCGTTGAATCCTTTACTTTGTGCTGACCTATATTCTCTGTGGAAGTATGGCGACGAAGCGAACGTGGCCATTGCAACTTGTTGCTCTTATTTGTTGTTGTAGTCGATAGTTTGACTTCAGAAATTATGGTATAAACACTCAAAATAACCCAGATAGACTGTCGTTGTATTTTATTTGCTTTGGGTGCACTGTGGAGTGTTTAAGTGCGTTTGGTAGTGGATGCTACCGGTTACCTAGCGCTAGCATTAGCAACGTGTGTATGTCCAAAAGAAGGGACAGCATGGAATTAGCTGAAAATGGTTTCCATCAATCAACTACATCATGGGTAAGTCGTAATTGAGACATTATGTCCAAAATTTCGAACTATCCCTTTAAGTTTACTTACATTTGTGTATCCTTCATCTTGATTTGCACTTGAATCTTTTGTTATCTACCAGACGTTTTGCATCAGCAAAATAATAAACAATGGCAATGATGCATAGTTTTCCTGTTACAGTATTATAAAAATGCTAAATAATAAGTCTCATTGCCATTGTATCCCCTGCCATTGTAACTCAAAGTGCTAGAGTACAGAACCAAAATAACAAAAAATGTGTCACTGTCCAATGAATTCTGGTGCTCACTGTATATACAGTATATATATATACAGTACTGTGCAAAAGTCTTAGGCACATGTAAAGAAAATCCGTAAGGCGAAAATCCTTTAAAAAATAATTCAATTAAAAGTTTCTAAATATCAAACAATTGACTATAAAGAACAGTAAACAATAAAAAACTGAATCAAATCAATATTTGGTGTGACCACCCTTTCCCTTTAAAACAGCATCAACTCTCTTAGGTACACTGTTGTTCAGTTTTATATGAAAATCAGCTGGTAGATTGTTCCAAGCATTTTGGAGAACTTGCCACTGTTCTTCTGCAGACTTTGGCTGTCTCGCTTGCTTCTGTCTGTCCAGGTAATCCCAGACAGCCTCGGTGATGTTGAGAACAGGCCTCTGTGGAGACCATACCATCTGTTGCAGAACTCCTTGTTCTTCTTTTCTCTGACGAAAGTTCAATTAAGTTTTTGGAAAATCAATGTTTGGAAATCTACAATTTGCTCTTTTCTACTGACACACTAACGCAGAAGACAAAAAATAAGCATCTAAGAAAAAATCTACATAAAAAATCTAGGGTGCCTAAGACATTTGCACAGTACTATATATATATATATATATATATATATATATATATATATATTTATACACACAGATCAGCCACAACATTAAAATCACTGATGGGTCACAGACATCAGAAAGTCATGGCATGCAAAGGATATGCGACCAAATATTAAAAATTATTATTATTTATTCTACATTATGTTAAACTGTTCAATATTTTTTGATGCCCAAAAATGGGGGGGGGGGGTGATGTACAAAACGTTCTATAATTTCTAAACGGTTCATCCGATATGGATGAAAATACCCTCAAATTAAAGCTGATAGTCTGCACTTCAACCTCATTGTCATTGTATAATTTCAAACTCAAAGTGCTAGAGTACAGAACCAAAATAACAATGACATAATCAATGTTATTCACTTCACATGTCAGTGGTTTTAATGTTGTGGCTGATCGGTGTATATATATATATATATGAAGTCAGAGGGTACAGCTGTTAACACTTTTAATGGTCTGATCAACTGAGTGGGATACAGTTAGAGAGTTAATGTTGGTTACAAATAGTAGTAGTCTGTGGTCATTGCAATAGTGTCTGTAGAAAACCATGAAAAGTGTGCTGTATAAGTCTATGGGATATGCCCTGCCAACCCATAAAGGTGTACGCCATACCTGTTACCCCAACACAAAAACCATTAATCATAGTGACTCAGGCTTTGAAAGTTACAATTACACTGTTTATTCATTATTATTAACAGTGTCCTCTGGTGCTCTGCAGCCTGACTATTGGCTGAAAGTGTCTCTAAGACAAATTAAATTAAGACACGAAACTTGTCAAAAATGCAAATAAACATATCTGGCTGTCACACTATTAACACTATATTTAATTCTATGACTTGGACTTGTCAGGTCTGCTAAAGAAAAGTTAGCAAAGTCAGAGGACGCTTACAAACGGTTGCAAGAATGTCTGGGGGAAAGAAATACTGGGAATCATATTAACGGGACACAGAACGGAACAGATGACAGTTTGTTTAGCAGCTCTTATCAATAACAACAACTGGGTGCATCCAAATGACAAGGCGCTTTAAGTGCATAGGTTGCAAAAAACGGAAGGGTCTACCGAGGGACCTACCAATCCTAAAAAAGATTACAAAAATAAAATGATCTCTGAAAATGTGAAATAAGAAAACCACCAATTGAATTCTCAGAGTTAAAAAAATATTTGTTTTCCACTGGTACTCTGTTTGTGGCTGTTTGTTTAAGAGGATTTTTGAAAAATGAGCAGTCTGACAGTCTAACGGAGGGCAGTTATTCTGTGAGAAGCGAGCTCAGACATCCATGGTGAGGTTAGAAGTACTCAAAACTGTCCCCTTCCCTGTTGGATCTCCTGCAGCTTCCTTGCTTTCATGCCCTTAACGGTCTGTGACAGCGTAGTTTTAGTTTAGTCAAACATCTCCCAGTCAAGATCTCCCCCTACTGAACCAGGCAGATGGGTGTTGCAGGACTTGGGGCCACACAGCGCCGCGGGTATTGGATCTGCAGTCAAATGCAGACGACCGTCCATGGTCGTGACGATCATTTTCTCCTAAAGACAGGCAGATGGCGGCTTGTCCGCCACTGCAGGCTGGAACCCCCCAGGAAGCCCCTGCCCCCTGGAATGATGGCTTTCCCAATGTTCTGGAATGTTCTCCAGAGGCCCTTCTCTAAGGCTTTAGCCCGAGTGTGGCCGCGTCTTGTTTCCTTGTCGACCCCTAGTCGCAGTCACCGCCGTTTGTCTCCGTCTGGTCCTCCAGTTTCAGGGTGACGGGAGAGCCTAGCTGGTGGTCATCCCACACGGTCAGCTTCAGCTCCTCCCTGGCTGCTGCTTTGCTGTCCGCCTCCTCCACCTGCTGCACCTCCACTTCCTCCTCCTCCGTTTTAATAACGTGTCTTTTCTGATGGACGCCCACGGAGGGGGGTTTGGGGACGTAATGGCACCCTTGGCCCTTCCCGTGCTTCTCCAGGTGCTTCCGCTCGTGGCTCCTCCTGGTGGCCAGGTAGAGGAACCGCTGGGGGCAGAAGGAGCAGCGGTAGCGGCGATCCGGGGCAGGGCTCCCGGCGGAGTTCTCCAGGTGGGAATATTCATTCGCACATGCGCTGCAGGTGAACTCTTTGCCGTCCTGCTGAACCTCCTCCAGGGATCGCCGTTTGCCACAAGAGCGGCAGTTGTGTACCCGTTCCTTGGGGTGACAGTCGGCCATATGCGTCCGTAGCGCGGACAGAGAGGAGAAGGCGCGCTGGCAGTCCTCACAGCTGTGCGTGGTCCTCTGGACCCCGATCCGGACGTTCCCTGCATCTGAGGGGAAGTTCTGTTCCGAGTTATAGGCCTTGCCCTGGAGGGTTAGCTCTCTGTCTGTGGACCTCCTTTGTCTGGCTCGCCTGCCTCCCATCCTGTCTCTGGATCTCAGCCTCTTCGCCCGCCTCTTTGACTTGTACGAGTAGTATGGTCGCCACGGCTCGTCCACGTCATCGCAGAAGCTACCGTCGTCACCCGGCTCTGCCTCCCTCAAAGATTTTCGTGTTCGCTCCGGCCTTGGGTGAAGACTTTGTTTCTTCACAGCTCGCTCTATTAGATCACCTCCACCCACCTCGCTTCCCTCCATATGAGGCAATGAGTGGCGCCTCTTCTTCCTGGGGATGAGATTGGACCCTGCGATGCTCCGGCGGACAATGGCCTCGTTGCCAATCTTCACGGTAATCTGGCAAAGTGGTGGCACTCGGCTGTCGCTCGATGGGCCTGGACATGCCGGCTTGGCGATGTAGGTCGCGATCTTGCCCCCAGCTGCAATATGGCCTCCATCCTCAGGAGGGTGCACTGCAGTTGGTGAGCGGTCCTCCGGATCATTTCCTGATCCTGATGTGCTGTCGGGCGGCAGGCAACCATCACCTAATTCATGGTCATGGATCCTTGGAGATGATGTCCTGGTATGCATTTGTAGCTCTGGGAGCGTGTAGCCATGACCATCTGTAGAACCGTGGAACAGCGAAGGAGGCGGGGAGACCCCCCCTCGGCGCAAACATGCCTCCGCCTCTGCATGCGAAGGCTGGACCGGTGCCACCATTCTCTGAGTGGCCATGAAGGTCAGGGGTGCGGAGAAAACTGGCGGCCCATCCGTACCCTCTCTAAAAGCTGCCGAGGGGGAGCTGCCGCTCCCAAGGGGAGCGGAAAACGCCTGTTCCCCGAATTCCGGAGCCTCTGAAAAGGCCCGGCCATAGGACCTGTAGCGCCTCTTTCGGAACTTCATGGGGAGAAGACGGTAGAGCTTGATGGGATAGACGCTGCCCTTGAAGCCGCCATTAGCCGACTTCCTGTTGACGGACAGCCGCGGGTCAATCCCGTGGTAGGACTTCTGGTGGTTCTTCAGGATGTAGTAGGTCATGAAGGTCTCTAGGCAGAAGATGCACTGGTAGCGGCGCTCGCCGGTGTGCCAGACCTCGTGCTTGGTGCGGTACTCGGCCAGGGCGAACACCTTGTTGCAGTAGTGACACGGGTATGCCCGCTGCCAGGAGTGTACATTCTCGTGCCTCCGGAGGCTGGAGATGGTGGCGTAAGCCCGCTTGCACACGCTGCACGGGTACATCCTCCTGGGGGCCCGCCCCAACTGGCCTCCCATCCCCACCCCCATCCCCGCCCCTGTACCCACCTCCCAAATCATCTCCGGGATTTCTGCCGCAGGGGGGCCGGACAGGCCGGAAGGGAGTGCGGCGAAGGCGGGACCACTGATGAAGGCCGGGCCCCTCACCACCTTGTCCTCCTCCTCCTCTCCGTCATTCGGATCCGGACACTTGGTGCACACCAGCTCATGGTTGCGCAGCCGCTTCAGGTGCATGAACTTCCTGTGACAGAACCTGCAGAACAGGAGGCCTGGGAGCCTGGTGAGGTACCTGCGCTTGGGGGTGCTGGCTGCCTTGGGCCGGTGGTGCTGGGCTACCTCGCTGGGCTTCAGGGGCAGGAGTGCGGGAGGAGGCCCCGACACGACCGGGGGAGTTTCGGCCGTCTTGGGTAGGTCTGACGCAGGGTCCAATTGTGTTTTTTGGTTTGGGGAAGAGGAGTCTGGAGAAGGAGATGTGAGGGCAGTAACGTTGTGGGCGCGGCCTGGTGTCTGCGCAGGCGTCTGAGCAGGTGAGCCAGGTGTGTTTTCGTCCAGGTTTCCCCACAGCTTGTAGCGCTTCTTTAAGGGGCTGCACTTCTGGCTCGCCTGCCCTGCAGACTTGGCTTGTACAGGCGAGTGTGTGTTTGCGGCCGTCTCTGCATGCACGGGCATGTGTGTGTTTGCGGCCGTCTCTGGCGTGTGTGGGGGTGCGAGCGAGTGTGCACTGGCCCCTCCCCCTTCTCCCATGTTCACTGCGTAGGAATGGTCAGCCAGTGTGTGCAGGGTCTCGCACGTGGAAGGGGCGGAATCCAGGGTGGGGCAGCTTGCCGCGGTGCTGTCCATGGAGCGCTGTCCACCTCCGCGCAGGTCCAGGGGCGTGAAGGGATCGTTACCAGTGGCGATATCCGTGATGGAGAAGGCGTTGGTGATGCGTGGGCCCCGCCTGCTGTCTGATGTTTTTCTCCGAGTCCTGTGAGATCCTGGGGCCGCTGGAGTCTGGTTTAAGATGGACGTTGGGTTCTGGGGGATGCTTTGCTCCGTGCGCATCTCTGACACCAAAAGCCTCTCCAGAAAGGGGATCCCCAGCCTCTTGCCGGCCGCCACCAGAGACCGGACATCCTCCACAGTGGTCAGCGCCACCTTGGAACTGTAGATGAAATTCAGGATGCGGGCGAAGACCTCGGACCTCAGGTCCATCAGTTCCAGCACCTGGCCGGACGTCCACACGTCCGGGCTGGCGAGTGCGTTCCGGAAGTAACCGCTGGAGGCGGCCAGCACGTTCCTGTGGGCCCGGAACTTGATGTCTTCCACCACGATGGTGACGTCACAGAACAGACCTTTCGCACGCTGGTCGCATAGGGCCCCAAGGAGCACCCCGCTGTGTGTGGTGTCAGCCAGCATGGGAGAGCTCTGACACAACAGCGCCATCTGTTGGGGGGGAGGAGAAAAGCAACAATGATTCCCTTTGTTAAATGCACTTTGGAATGGAGCATTCCTAAAAAAGCACAAGTGTTCTAAACAGTGGGTTGCTGTGCACATGACTGCTGCGTGAAAGAGGAATGCTGAGACAGCAAAAATATCAGGAACAACAGGAGGAACAGGCTGTGAGGTGACGTAATCCTGATTTGCATATTTACACATAACTGCATTTTTTGTAATATGTTCTGGATTTCTGTAAATTATAGCGTTGCTCGAGATGGCTAGGGTGGTGTATGTTGTCTAACAAGCAATGTTGAATAAGACAGAATACATCACTTTATGTAACCTGTAAAATAAAGTGTATTAATGTGGATAAAAACATCTTAACCCTTCAGCATAATATATTCAAAAACATGCAGGTTAGGCTAACCTGCTGTGGGGGGAGGGGGGTGGGGGGGCTTAACAGGGTGTTGCTGTAAACGAGCATGCTTGCTCAGTCAACCTACCCTGTATAAATAAAATGGTTAAATTAAAACATTTTTTTAAGTTTAGGCAATATTCTACTATATGGACTAGCCCCACAGTCTGGTAACAAATCTGCACCGTGGCCAGTACCCCCACAGGGGCGACGCACAACGGGCTCCAGCATCGCCCAGGGGTGAGAGAGTTTCAGTCAGTGCCAGGCGATCGGGTGCCTGTAGGTCTGCTCATTAGAGCCGCACATGAAGTGCCTTCCGCTGACTCAAGGGCGAGCCTGACACTGATCTGTGGCATGATAAGAAGACGAGGCAACGCCCTGCATCACGCGCTTCGGAGCAGAGTGCGTGCTGGTCTACAGTCTCCTGAATCGATAGGGGAGGCTGCTGCAGTGATCATTACCATTAGACATTACAAACTCAGGAGTGAAAGGGGAAAGAAAAGTGTTGCTCTAAAAGGTCCCTTTGTAATCTCAACACTAAAGCCAGATCTACTAAAGGATTTAGCATTAGCAAAATTTCTCTACAAATTCCTTTGGTCAAGATGGAATCCAAAGAAATGTGACCAAGATTTGGTCAAAATTGTTTATATGTGCAAAAAAAAATTAAAAATACATTTTGCGTGTGCTAAAACCTTTACTAAGTCTGACCTTAAATAAAAAAAAAAACAGCATTGATTGCGTGATTAAACACATTTCCGTTTCCAAAAGTATGCATGCTTATTCGCGCCGGCTCAGTTTAGCTTTAGCCTGCCCTCTTTCAAATGCAGTTCACTCAGCAGAAAGTTAGCTAGCAGTTCCTCTGAAACCCCACACTTGAGCGTCTCAATAATGGATCAGGATGACTGAAGCGCAGAGAGCAGGATTTCCTAAAGGATTAAGAGCAGTTTGACAGCGCCGATCATACGTGACCTTTGAACTGTGCACAGGGTCCTGAGTCCCGGTCAGAAGCAATCATCTGAATGAAGGCTTAGAGGAGCTTTTCAGGGGTTTCCACCCACGTCATGTGACACGCCCAGACTGCGGAAACCGGACACAGAGCACCGCCGTCCACGTCGCCCCACAGGCGCCGCCCGGAACACAGGAACTGAGCTCAACCAATGGCGTCACTCTGCCAAAAACAACAACACATTTCAGCGAGCTGTGAACGCGCTGCGGAACAACCTTCTGCAAGAGAGCAGTTACCACTGAGCATTTTACCATTATCACGCCATTATTTACATCGTTATTTCAAACCCCTAAATAAAAGCTAAATATTGCTCCTTTTTCATAAGTTAAAGACGTAACGTTGTTTACGTCAGTGAACCTCCTGTTGAAGCAGGTACTGTGTAAGCGGTTCTGTTTCTCCTGCTCTAATCCCCGTGGAGCTGTGAAGAGCTCCCGTCTCGCTGAAGGGAGAGGTTGGGGGAGGGGGGTGGTTGGGGTTGGGGAAGTTCGTCACACTGCTGGGAAAAACATCTCCAGCCTCGCCCCGCGGCCTCCGGCAACCCTCTGTTGTTACGGCAACACACTGTCCGCGGAAATTATTGGGACTACGTCGGCGTTAACTATTTTAGGGGTTAGGACCCATTTGTTCACTGTACATTTTGTCTGTGTTTCGTAAGACACAGAAAAAAAGAACACACACCGGTATGATTTTCTTCAGTTCCTGTTATGTGGACGACAAAAGGACATTTTTTTCCCCCGCAACATTACAATTTTCTAGTCCTCCATTTCACCTCAAGGTAAAAGAACAGACCTTGGAAGAAGAAAAATGGAAGCTACAGCTGGCCGTTTCTGTATTCCACATAGTGAGACACAAACAAGGCTGAATCACAGAAAGAGCATGTAAATCTGCTATTTGCACTGTGAAACTCTCTCACACTGAGCCGGGGTCCTGCTTTACATACCTATGAATAAAACAAGCTGAAGGCAGGTGATGAAAATCAGCGGAACAATATGGGGCCTACAGCGGAAAAGAGGAACGTCGAACATGGCGGCTGTTTTGGCTGAGCGGCAGAGAAACAGAAGCTTCCCTCCCCCATTGCCCTCTGCCCTGTACAGCACCCAGCTCCGCTGCAGCATATTTACAAACTGTCCTGCTTTCAGTTTGCCTGTATCTGTCTGTCTGACCATCTGCGTCTTTCTGTCTGTGTGTATTTCTGTACGTACACGCATGTGTGTGTGCGCGCGAGAGAGGCTTTGCAGCGTCTGCGCAGCAGCCGGGAGACGAAACGTCGAGTCCGTCTGCGACAAACTGGCATGGCCGCACGCACACGCAAACACGCGCAAACGCACGCACGCAAACGCACACAGGCCCGGTGACAGCGAGAGGCTTTGCCTCGCTGTCATCAGGTTAAAGAGACAGCGCGCGGTCCAAACGGCACAGCGGCAGAGAGAGATACACAGAACTGACAGACGCGCCATGCGAGAGCTCAGCGCAGGCCCGACGCGTAACATTCCCCTGACGCGGGCAAACACGGACACACACACAAACACCGAGACGCACAAACACACACACACACACACACACACACACACGGCACATGCGCGCACAGACAAAAAAAAAAAAAGAAGCTGCCACCGTAGTTACCCACATTGTGTCCCCCGTACGGTGAGAGGAGTCAACGCTACCTGGGCCGGGGCGAGACGTTGCGTAAGCGAGACGCAGAGAAGGAGGCCTGTGAAGCCTCGGGCCTGCTCACTCCCGTCGTCCCTGACTACCAGTCTGATTTCCTGCTCTTGCTCCCGTGGCCTGCTTCGCTGGGCCAGGCGTGAGACAGCGCTGCAGGGAGAGAGAGAGAGAGAGAGAGAGAGAGAGAGAGGGGGGGGGGGAGCGAGAGAACGAGAGAGAGACAGCGAGAGAGAGAAATAGGAGTCGTTTGTCCGTGAGCCTACAGCTGCGCACAAGCCAGCCAGTGCTGCGTGACATGGGCCTGTCACTCTGCCAGGAATCCACCCACTTAGGAAGGGAGGGGGGAGAGAGAGAGAGAGAGAGAGAGCGATAGAAGGGCTGCGAAAGGTAAACAGGAGTCGCGGTGTGCGATTAAACCACAGGCCTCGTCTCTGTGCTTTCGGTCCAGTCAGAACCTGGAAAGGTTTTTTTTTTTGTTTTACAAGGTTACATAATCATAATCCATTTAAATCAGTCCCCTTCAGCGAGGGGGGGGGGGGGGGGGGTCACTTCCCCTGTACCATGGGCCTCCTGGGTAATTCTTATCGCTCGTCTGGGGGTGGGGGGTGATTTACAGTTACCATTATCAGCCGTTATGGTGGCACAGTCAGAACTCACTGCGGGTCACACGCAGCTCAAATCCAGCCATCTGCATTCGCATATATTGTAATCATCCGCATTCCCAGGGAGCCTTTTCGTTTGGCCTTTTGTTTTAAACGCTCCCACCAATGAATCCAGGGCTGCGTTTGGATCCAATTTAACACATTCCCTTCCCTTGCTCTCTTTCCTCGAGTGAGCTATCTTGTGACGAAATTTGCGACGTGCAGCAAGCAAACTTAACAGATGCTCTGCAAGGGAGGACTGACGAGATACAAACCAAAATGGAACTGAACTGCCCTCGCAACTATATAGGAAGTGCAACTACATAGAGTTGAAACGTCACCGCCCACGATTTCCATGTGGAGCATTGCATTGTGGGATTCCCTTCTTGTTGGAAGCTTGCATTTTTTACCCTTGGTGGAAGGGAGAATAAACGAGGGAGGGAATATAATTACAACCTCCCCTTTCTTAAATTGGAACTGAATCCCAATTGGTGTGGCTGCCATATTTCATCCTGGCATTTTGGAGATTGCCCAAATGGCATAAAATTAGAAAGGCATAAAATTAGAAAGCATAAATTTTAGATCCGAACACAGCCTGGGCCATGTCCAAATCAGTGCACTTGCCTACTATTGAGTATGCCAGGCGAGTATACGTTTTAAAAAGCTACGTCCACGACAGTTCTGAAAATGGAGTGTTCTTAAAGGCGCTATATATAACGTTCAGAAAATCCTTCTCATTACTGACACTGGTGGCCGTAAGTGAACTGCAGCCAGCAGCCTGCTGCTAGTGCACTTCAATCCTCAAACTCGAGCAGCGGGAGCGTAAACGGCAAGCTAGCCAACTAACGTTACCAGTCAGATCAGCCCCGGGAGTCGGGTTTGAATCGATGTAATTTAGCTAGGTAACGTTATCCACTCAGACAGTATTTTGCTTGTGATAACGTTCACCCTTGTGTTTGCCAAAACGTTTTTGGACGATAAAAATTTTGGATGGTAGTGTTGAAATGGGAGCCAGTCGTTTGTTAGTTGACTGGTCCATTTCCCAGCAGCTAGCTCGTGTTGCAGGAGTTCGCTAGCCCGCTAGTTTATGCTGTGGGGGGTGGGCCAGAGAGAGCGCTAGCCCGCTAGTTTATGCTGTGGGGGGTGGGCCAGAGAGAGCGCTAGCCCGCTAGTTTATGCTGTGGGGGGCGGGCCAGAGAGAGCGCTAGCCCGCTAGTTTATGCTGTGGGGGGCGGGCCAGAGAGAGCGCTAGCCCGCTAGTTTATACTGTGGGGGGCGGGCCAGAGAGAGCGCTAGCCCGCTAGTTTATGCTGTGGGGGGCGGGCCAGAGAGAGCGCTAGCCCGCTAGTTTATGCTGTGGGGGGGCGGGCCAGAGAGAGCACTAGCCTGCTAGTTTATGCTGTGTGGGGCAGGCCAGAGAAAGCGCTAGCCCGCTAGTTTATGCTGTGGGGGGCGGGCCAGAGAGAGGGAAGACACTCGGAAGTGCGCTTAGGCGTCACATCCTTCATTCACAAAATTATTTTCCTGTCAAATCCGACCCGAACCCTTTATATAAAAATCAACCATTGGGCTCTTATACACAACGGAGAAAGTCGGGGAAGGTCTCATTTTTTAAGTTACGTTACTGTTCATACACTGGCAATTGAAAGGGATTCATGCATGTAAAAATCTTACATATAGCCCCTTTAATATCTCCGGATGATATACTTAGCTATTTCAGGGATTTCACTGATAATAGTATGGAGGATATTTTTGGTGCAATGCATGTTATTAAACAGTATGCAGTAACCAGTATACAGTATGCTAGTACACAGTAAACAGGACACAGTAGATAGGGCTCTGATTCAGACACAGCCTGGGGAGAATCCTATCAATTGTGTCCTGTGTAAAGGAATACTGTGTACTGTTTACTGCATACTGTCTAGTTTGTGACATGTAGTTTGCGAAAAATATCCTCCATACTATCAGTGAAAACTCGGAAATAAGTGAATCATCCGGGGATTTTAAGTACCCTACATTTAGAGAACATTTTGCCTACTTAACAACTTTCTCACCCAGTGTGCTCAACAAGCATATTCAATAGCATGGAAGGGTGTTGACACAGCTCAATTGTATATCGCAAAGGAAAAAGAAACATTCCAACAGACTACTAAATGTAACTAGGACCTGAAGAAATGTTTAATGTAAGGTACTGATGATTATTATTAAAATGGCATACGTCATATAATGAATACACAAAGAAAATGAGTGCTTTGTAAAAGCAGGATGGTGAGAGCAAACAGGAAGTATTTTCCGTCGGGGCGACAATAAGCCGTTTCGAAGCTATTTTTACATTGTGATGTCAGTTATAACAATGTACCATAAAAAGTAAACAAACCACATACGTTTAAACGCAGTCCCGGCGTCACTTGTATTTTTTTGTGTTTTGAATTGGAGTGGTGATGGAATTAGACGTCAAGCGGTCAGTGGCGTTTTTACATTAGGGGCAGGTGGGGCAGTGCCCCACCAGACGTGGCGCTGTTGTGCAAGATACTCGTAGCTAACATCTGAACGTTGTGGCAAAATGTATTTTATATTTAATACAAAACAGTGATTCAATCGTGAAATTGGCGTGTATAAATATAATAAACTTGACTCACACTCCTTATAGTGCCGTTTTGGAGTAGTTTCCTTTGTGTGTACATGTGTGCTCACGCTGCGGACTGCGCTCCCTGTCCTATGTCTCTGCTGTGGGGCAGCGGAGCACTCTGCCCCACCGTTGCTAGGGAAACAACGTGAGCGTGATCTGCGTAAGCAGGGAAAACCTGCCGCAAATTATATTGAGCGGAGGCGCAGAAATGTTTTTGCCCCTACTAATTCTGCCTAGCAACAGGTGGCGAACGTTAAGTTAACGTCGTTAACGTGGGCTGACGTGACCAGGAAATAAACATAAACAAAGCCAATTCAGTGTGTGTATCGCTAATGCTAGCCAGCTAAAGTTTTCAATTTGTTTGATTTTATTTTGTCATAGGTGTCAAGTTTGCGCATATAAAATACGTTTTTTCCAACTTTTCGAAGGTATACAGGCGTATAAGGTAATGATACAGGAAATCTAGTCTAACGCATTTTTAAAAACTTTTTTTCCAACATAATTTAATCGCTGCAATCACACTTTCTTTTTCCCTCTGATATTCTCTCGATTTCAGAGGCCGTGGGGAAAGCAAGTAGCGCATTAGGACTGTAGCCTAAGTTATGATCTAAAAATCGCGCTTTATGACAACGAAGCACCTTGCTGAATTTGTTACACACTCATTATTATGTGAAAAGCTAAATACATGAATATATTAAGTAAACTTGAATCAGACAAATAACTGGTGGCTAGTGATTTTAATAGATTATGTTTTACACGGTTTTTGGTGAATTTATAGTTTTGCAGGTGTGAAAATAAGGGAAGCTCTCTCCAGAGGTTGACACCTGTTTACCTTTTTGAAGTTTATTTAAGGGATGTCTTAACATAGCTAAAGCAATACCAAATGATTGTATTAAATGTTTGCATATTTATATGATAATTATCGTTATTATAATATGCCGTTGGCATGCTTTGCATTTTTTGTATTTTAGCTAGGCTATAATTGCATTAGTTCTGGATAAACTTGATCAAACTTGTTTTCACTTTCCTACAAGTTAACAACGTGTCATATGCTTGTATTTACGGTTTTGATAAAGCATGCAAGTTATTGAAGAAACGTGTCTGTCTCATCCTATTACTTTGTTGCAGTATAGCAACCTCAATGTAGGGTTCTGTGTTGTGCTAAAGCAATACAGTTCAGTTTTGAAATCGTTCTGCTCCCTGGCACTTAGGCCTACCGTAGACTAATTGGCTATCTTTATTTATTTTTTAATGGTGACATCATACAAAACTGCCCCTCCAGAAATGTCATGCTAAAATCGCCACTGCAAGCTGTATGTCATATTTAGAGGACCCAAGTGCTCATTTACTTCCCGAATAGTACGCTCGTGAAGCAGCCTAGCTACTAGCGAAAACGCGGAAATAAGTATTTCGGTGTTTTTAAGTAGCCTAGGCTACACTCAATTTTCATAAATGCTGCATACTTGGAGTAATTCCTTTTTTCCACTTGGGCCTATTTTTACGAACTATCCGCCATGCTAATCGGTGATAATAATGATTTTTTTGGTCACCCAAAGAACCGCTCTGCTTTACAATGGAATCCAATGGGGCATATTTAGATGGGCCTACAGGTTCAATTTACCTCAAACAAGTCCGGTTTATCTAAACCTCTTATTTGGAAGTGAAAAACATTGTGAACGTTGAAATGTATTAGCTAAAATTTTAATATATTCCGTCGCATTCTCTTTGAACTTGCAGAATTGAGATATTGAAAAATAGGCTATGTTCCTGTGTGTATAGGCCTAAGTGTTAATGTGCACATATGCAGAGGTGTAAAATCCAGGTTCAGAAAGTAAAAGTCCTCCCCAGGATTTTGTTCCAATCACCTGCATTTCCTAATTAGCAGTCTTCAGCCAGGTGGTAGAACGAATTAGTGAAATCAGCTGCCTGAGTTCATGGGTGGAAGAAACACATGGCAGTAATTTTACTTTCTGACCCCTGGATTTTACACCTCTGCAAATATGCGTTTGTATGTGTGTGTGCATGCACATTGTCATAGTGAGACGGTTATAAAGTAAATCCGATGATAAACAACACTTCTCTGCGTGAGAACAAAATGTCATGTCCCTTCAAAACGAGTTTTCTTATTTTGGATATTATTTTCCTCTCCGTTTCTGTCAGAGAAAGAGCAGACAAAATCAGTCATGAGGAGAATCCAGCTGCCGTCATCGCATGAAGCAAAACACATTTACTCCTCAGACTTTAACCACAGACAAAGAGCCAGTACAAACAGCGAAATGGAATCAATAGCACCAAACGTTAGCACAAATACTAGACTTCCTTTGAGAATACTGGAATTAAATAACTTTTCGTGCCTTTTATCATGAAAATACACTATTTACTGGGAGTAAACAAGAGCCTTAGAGAGTAGGGTATAATAAAATAAAAAAATCTAAAAACACCACATACCACAAAAACCTGAAAAGTGTGTTTGCATACCTGTACACACATGTGCACGCGCGCACACACACACACACACACACACACACACACACACACACACACACACACACACACACACACACACACACACACACACCTATGTGTGAGCAACAGTGTAATAAACTGCTTTGATTGTTCAGTTAATTAGTGCTGAGTAACAGCAGAAGCTACACCTTGAGGGTCTCCAAGGACATGAGTTTATACGCTAAAATGCATATACAATATTTATTTTTCAGCATATTGTACATATTATGTTTAATTTCATTGTATTTATTACAATGAATTATGGCTTTACAATGGCAGACTGTATAGGGCATTCGGGGGTTGGTGACAAAAAAAAATACACTTAAAGTAACTCCAAAGAAGCTTGTATCTTACATATACAGTGACATTATATGCCTCCAGAAGTTACGTCTATCTTACTTGATTATTCTTCAAAAATTATCTTTAATATTACGTAATCGCCTGAATACCCCATAGGCCTACACCTGTAAAGCCTGTGGGTCATCAGAAACATCTATAAAAACCTAAAATGTCCATCACACACGAAAACCAAAAAAAAAATCCTGCTGTACTCCCTGGGCTTATTATTAACTGAATTTTTTTTTAAAATAGAAAGCTAACAATCCGTTTTCCTGGGTGAACCAAACGACTTTGATTTAACTGAGATGGACACAGTGAGGAGAGCGGTTTCAAGGCGGATTGTTTTTAAAAGTAAGCAGCATATACCACACTCATTAAAAATAGTTATAGCAGCTGAATGATTGTCAGCACACTTGTTCACTCAACCTCTTACTCTTCAGAGGCTGCGAGCGGTGGTAGAGGACACAAAAAATGCCAGATTTTGTTGTGAAAGTTAATTCACATTACGTTCTTGTAGGACGTCAGTAACATAAGCCATTTCACCAATGAATGCAGAGTGTAATTAAAAAATAAATAAAATTAAGTCTAATAATATAAATAATAACAATTGAGGCGAATCTTTTATGAATGCATATTTATTTACGCTGCATTTATTTTTGTTAGTATTCGGCCACTAGATGGCAGCAGAGGGTTTAATGTGGATTTTATGTGGAGTCAACGTTCATTGAACTGATGTGTCAGTGATCACAAACCATTATTGAATGTTGAATCTGATACGAGTCAGTGTTCATAGTTGTATATATTAGCCTTAATGGATATGCAATCTAATGTTAATGGACAATCTGTGTGACTCATTGAACGCAAATCGCTCAAATATGTCTATACAGGTCTAAAGAAATCAGTGGCAAGAAAGAGAAAAGACGAGGCTTAAAAAATAAACTTTATTATCCAAATAAAGTTTATATCATATATGAGGGTCAAACCTGTACTTACAATCATTAAGAATCACATCTGAATGGCAAAAAAATACATTCTGTGGCACAAATGGTGAAGAGGAAAAGTTTTCCTTTAAAAAAAAAAAAAAAAAGATTATTGAACTTCAAAGCTTTTGTAACACAAAACAAGCACGACTTGCACACAAATAAAAAAAATGACATTCATAGGCATTTGGTGAAAAATAATAATAAAAATTTAACATTAGGAGCATCGACTCAACTTCAGAACTGCTGAACTCTAATCAAGTACATTTTTAAAACTATTTTAGTTAATTTTAAATTATCATCAAGTATTGTGTAAATGCATGAGAAGAGCCGGGACCGTTCCTTCATGTCCCCTTCTGTTCTGCAGGCCAACCCCACTGATCCAGGGTCCCGGTTCAGCAGCGAGGGCCTGATTGGACGGAACATGGTCACATGACGTCTGCGCTGCCCGCGTTCTCCTGCTTCTGTCTCCAGCGGCTGATCTGCTTCTGCAGCTGCAGTTTGTTGGTGAAGAACACCTTCTTCCAGCCCAGCTCCCTGGCGAGAGAGCCCATCTCCATGGTGACCGTGTCACAGCGGGCCCTAACCGCCTGCTCCCAGAACTCCTCCGAGTCACACAGCTGGAAAACACGCACGCCCGCGCGCGAACACGCACACACACACACACACACACACACACACACATGTACATGCAGACGCACCGATACGCACATGCGCACACACACACACACACACACACACACACACACACACACATGTACATGCAGACGCACCGATATGCACATGCGCACACACACACACAAACACACACACGCACGCACGCACATGTACATGCAGACGCACCGATATGCACACGTGCACAGACACAAACATAAACACACACACGCACGCACGCACGCACGCACACACACACACAAACACACACACGCAGGACATTTTGGTTGCTTTCATTCCCGATGAATCCTTTTGCATACTTTGAGACGGGTAAAAGAGGGCTGCCTACGGAGGTCTCACTCTCACCTTTTGGAACTTGTGGGAGGTGCACCTGAGGTGCTGTATCTCCTCGAGCTCCAGGAAGACGAGGATGCGGAGGAGCAGACAGTCAGGGAGGCGCGGCAGGTAGTCGAAATTCCCACTGCACAGGCCCTGGGAGTACAGCAGGGTGCCCTCGCCAAACACCACCTTCACCTGGTCTGAACAACAGACACCTGCCGGCTCACACACACACCTCACCTGCTCCTTCACCTGTGCAAGCACAGTGTCTGCCTGGACATGGCCACAATCTGACCACAGCTGTCTTCTCATGAATATAACCTGACCACCCTGCTTCAAATGCACAGCACAACCTGTGCATGCCTTCAGACAGCTCAGTTATATTCCATACATTATACCAAGAAGGTTAAGAAGTTGTAGGTTCTAAAAACTGCACTGGTTTTGCTAATATCCTCATCAAAAACAAACAGTCAAAAGGGATTGAGTAATGGAACCCAGGGGGATATACTACGAAGCAGGATTACTGAGTTAGCTGGATAACTGCACTGAGTAAAACCCAGAACCCTCCCAAATCTGGAACATGGACTTAAGTAAAAAGAGCTGTTCCAGGTTTTAGTCACTGCAGTTATACAGCTCACTCAGTAATCCTGCTTCGTAGTATACCCCCCAGGTAACCCTGAAATAAGAGATCATTTTGTTTTTTAAATTTCATTCTTAATGATTGGACCTTATATTATAGCCTACTACATAAATTCAGATGATTGTGTGCTTAAGATAGGGGGGGGGGAAACCAGGACTGTATCAGGGTAGCACAGTGTTGGCTTTTGGAAGGACAGTATCTTACGCTGAAGCTGGCTGTCATGTAAATAGTACTCGTGAGATTGCTTCAGTTCTCCTGGACGTGTTTTCCGAAATTCACTGCGCAAAGAAATTTTCCAAAACCTCCAGATCACCTGTGGTAAGGAGAGTACATAGGCAGGAGTAAATTACATTGTTTGTATTGTTACAGTTAACGTTAGTGTCATAATTGATGTTGCGTGATCCAGTATTTTAACAGTTTCATCAAGATGCTACCATCACAAATGTCCCCATTTGGTGCATAGTGACAGCCATCACTATACACCAAATCTAAATAGCTGAAATCAGGACAAATATTTGTCTGATCATTGTTGCCTTCATTTCCAGTCACATGAGTTAATTCCAAGTAGCTCTCTCCATTTATTTGGACCACATAACTATATAAGAATACGTTACTAACGTAACGTAACGTAACGTAACGTAACGTAACGTAACGTAACGTAACGTAACGTAACGTAACGTAACGTAACGTTACATCACAGCGTTATGTTTGCTAATTCCTAACGTTAGCTAATGTTACCATGCTAAGCTTTGTGAGTTAACGCGATGTCTATGCAAAAGCTAACGTGATGTATATCTAGTGCGGGTAACTTCAGAATTTGTACCACTTCAGACTTACTGGACGATTAATTAGTTAGTTACTTGTGTAAGTTAGCTGTATCTCAGGTAAGTTATGTTTTTCAAATTAGCAACAGTTCATGTTAGCTACCAAGTTGACGTCGTTAGCTAAAGAAACGTTAGATCAATTAACGTTAACTAGCTAGCTATCATCATAGCGCAACTCAGAAGCTGTTCTAGTTTACAACTTATACGCTCGATTTAAACGTAGTTTGTGATCAAAAATGTGATCAGATTTCAGTAACGAGTTCACTGTTAACAAAATAAGACTTTACTTACTTCAGTCTTTGTAATCACAAATTGATAAAAGTCTTTATTGGGAGCAGCACCTTGCCCGCTAACTTCAAATAATTTATCTTCTAGCAGAGACGCCATTTTTGACGCTTTAGAGTTGCCGTGGCAACGAATAGAACAACGGAACACTTGAGAAGGAAACGAGGAAATTTCAACAAACGAATTAAACACCATAATTAGCATAATACTCACAATCATGCTACTGTAACAGTATTATAATTGAAACAATAGGGAAAAATAAAACAACGCAAATAATCGGGTAAACACTTGTCAAGATTAGGGGTCATAACCCTGCGGACGGATATTTATCATACATTGTGGCATGGTTTTGGGGAAACAAATTGTAGCCGTACGCTATACTGTTTAATAATACAATATAGCCGTTTATGTTATGCGATATCTGTATTAAATGTATTTGAAGCAGTGCTTTGATCTAGTGTAGTGTATTCATACAAAGTAGTTCCCATCGGAAGATGAGGTTAAATGAGCGGAAGGACTTTGCAGTTGCAGGTCCCTCAGCTGATGGGAAGCTGAAAGCAGAGAGGAGCTGCTGCACTGTCTAACAACTACAACACTGGCACAAATAGGTAATAATATCATCATCTACCAAAACCTTCAGTAACATCTCATTCTGTCGTGGTACAATCGCTATATATTTAGAGGGCAGACAGTATTGAATGAAGCCAAGCAAATACATTTCCGTGAAAATATGGATTCCAGTCGTCATCTCTGGAATCCTCCTCCTGCCTTCCTGATATTTTTTATGTGATGCGAGCAGAGAAAAGGGTTCAGAGGCCATTGCGTTTTCGCTGTTGTCTTTGGCATTGAGCTTAAAAGGCAAACAGTTTTCCTCTGTCATTAATAAAATAAAAATAAAAAGAAGAGGCCCGTCCCGTGATAAGTGAGTGGAATCGCTAGTTAGTTATATCGACAACATAGATCGAATCGCAAATGTTTTTAAACGGCTAGCTAGCTGTTTCGTACATTTCTGAATTGAAATGTACAAACTAGGCTAGCTAGCTACCAGTCTGCTTTACTGGTCACGTCATAGGATTGCGATGATAATGGGACCCAGCTAACATTGTAGCATGCTGGCAAGCTAACTTGGGTAGCTAGTGTCCAAATGGCTTAACGTTAGCTAGTCAAGTATCTAGTTAGCTAGCTGGTGGCCTGTGTGTTTGTTTGTTATGCGAAAACGAATCGATAAGCGGCTACAGTGACAGCGCATAAATATGAACGATCTGCCTAGCTAACGTAACGTTAGCTTAGCTGTGGGAGACTACAGTATCTAGCCTTCTTCTAACACGGTCTGATTTAGCGACGCACTGCGATCCAAGTCGGGGATGTGCATTGGATTCAGCGGGGCACGTTTCCTCAAGCGACCCAGACACGCACTCGTCTACAGCGCGATGCAGTTTATTTTGACGATGGTTGACGAGACTGGATCGCTTGCTACGTGACAACCGAGCTAATATCTCAGCGTGGTCAAGGCCACGAATGTCAACGTTACAATAGCTGTGTCTGTATGAGCTCTTATTGTGAGCAAAATAACCTAACGCCAGCGATGTTATAGCAAAACAACCTAACGCCAGCGATCACGCTACCGAGAAAACAAATGATCTCCACCCGATATCCTGCTAGCAAACCAGCTAACCAAATTTTAGCTTTCTAAATATTAATATAGCCAACATCATAGCTACCTGAAATATTTCACACTGAAATGGTTATAGCTAACGTTAAGTAGAAATGGCTAATTCGCCAGCTACCAATTGTTCTGTTTATTTTACAAAAAAAAATAGGGCGAAGAGCTAAACGAAGACGGGGACTGATCACAAGTCTGTTTGTGTACATTTCCTACTTAGCTAACGGTAGCTAACTGTGTGGTTCCTTTGGAAAATATAATTTGGCCTTATAACGTTATTGCTATAAAGTAAAAACGGAATGAACAAAGGCTAGACGGTGTAGCTTGTTGTCTAGCTACCTATGGCTTAAGGACACTGCCTCTGGACAGATATAGCAAGAAGTTTTATATTTTCATAATTGTAAACGATACAGTAAGTTAGTCTGTCTAGGGTAATTTAGCTGTATCCCGATACAGTAGTCTGTCTGTAGGGTCATTTAGCCCGATACAGAAGTCTGTCTGTAGGGTCATTTAGCTGTAGCCTGATACAATAGTCTGTCTGTAGGGTCATTTAGCTGCAGCCCGACGCAGTAGTCTCTCTGTAGGGTAATGTAGCTGTAGCCCGATACTGTAGTCTGTCTGTCGGGTCATTTAGCTGTAGCCCGGAACAGTAGTCTGTCAGTAGGGCCATTTAGCTGCAGGCAGATACAGTAGTCTGTCTGTAGGGTCATTTAGCTGTAGCCCGATACAGTAGTCTGTCTGTAGGGTCATTTAGCTGCAGCCCGATACAGTAGTCTCTCTGTAGGGTAATTTAGCTGCAGCCCGATACAGTAGTCTCTCTGTAGGGTAATTTAGCTGCAGCCCGATACAGTAGTCTGTCTGTAGGGTCATTTAGCTGCAGCCCGATACAGTATCTGTAGGGTCATTTAGCTGTAGCCCGACACAGTAGTCTCTCTGTAGGGTAATTTAGCTGCAGCCCGATACAGTAGTCTCTCTGTAGGGTAATTTAGCTGCAGCCCGATACAGTAGTCTGTCTGTAGGGTCATTTAGCTGTAGCCCGGAAAGTAGTCTGTCAGTAGGGCCATTTAGCTGTTGCCCAATACAGTAGTCTGTAGGGTCATTTAGCTGTAGTTCGACACAGTAGTCTGTAGGGTAATGTAGCTGTAGCCCGATACTGTAGTCTGTCTGTAGGGTCATTTAGCTGTAGCCCGATACTGTAGTCTGTCTGTAGGGTCATTTAGCTGTAGCCCAATACAGTAGTCTGTCTGTAGGGTAATTTAGCTGCAGCCCGATACAGTAATCTGTCTGTAGGGTCATTTAGCTGTAGCCCGACACAGTAGTCTGTCTGTAGGGTCATTTAGCTGTAGCCCGATACAGTAGTCTGTCAGTAGGGCCATTTAGCTGTAGCCCAATACAGTAGTCTGTAGGGTAATTTAGCTGTAGTTCGACACAGTAGTCTGTAGGGTCATTTAGCTGTAGCCTGACACAGTAGTCTGTCTGTATGGTCATTTTCCTGTAGCCCAATACAGTAGTCTGTAGGGTAATTTAGCCCGATACAGAAGTCTGTCTGTAGGGTAATTTAGCTGTAGCCTGACACAGTAGTCTGTCTGTATGGTCATTTTCCTGTAGCCCAATACAGTAGTCTGTAGGGTAATTTAGCCCGATACAGAAGTCTGTCTGTAGGGTAATTTAGCTGCAGCCTGACTAGTAGTCTGTCTGTAGGGCCATTTAGCTGTAGCCCGATACTGTAGTCTGTCTGTAGGGTCATTTAGCTGTAGCCCGGTATAGTAGTCTGTCTGTAGGGTCATTTAGCTGCAGCCCAATACAGTAGTCTGTCTGTAGGGTTATTTAGCTGTAGCCCGATACAGTAGTCTGTCTGTAGGGTTATTTAGCTGTAGCCCGATACAGTAGTCTGTCTGTAGGGTCATTTAGCTGTAGTCCAATATAGTAGTCTGTCTGTAGGGTAATTTAGCTGTAGCCCAATACAGTAGTCTGTCTGTAGGGTCATTTAGCTGTAGCCCGACACAGTAGTCTGTCTGTAGGGTCATTTAGCTGTAGCCCGATACAATAGTCTGTCTGTAGGGTAATTTAGCTGCAGCCCGACGCAGTAGTCTGTAGGGTAATGTAGCTGTAGCCCGATACTGTAGTCTGTCTGTCGGGTCATTTAGCTGTAGCCCGGAACAGTAGTCTGTCAGTAGGGCCATTTAGCTGCAGGCAGATACAGTAGTCTGTCTGTAGGGTCATTTAGCTGTAGCCCGATACAGTAGTCTGTCTGTAGGGTAATTTAGCTGCAGCCCGATACAGTAGTCTCTCTGTAGGGTAATTTAGCTGCAGCCCGATACAGTAGTCTCTCTGTAGGGTAATTTAGCTGCAGCCCGATACAGTAGTCTGTCTGTAGGGTCATTTAGCTGCAGCCCGATACAGTAGTCTCTCTGTAGGGTCATTTAGCTGCAGCCCGACACAGTAGTCTCTCTGTAGGGTAATTTAGCTGCAGCCCGATACAGTAGTCTCTCTGTAGGGTAATTTAGCTGCAGCCCGATACAGTAGTCTGTCTGTAGGGTCATTTAGCTGCAGCCCAATACAGTAGTCTGTCTGTAGGGTAATTTAGCTGTAGCCCGGAAAGTAGTCTGTCAGTAGGGCCATTTAGCTGTTGCCCAATACAGTAGTCTGTAGGGTCATTTAGC
Source organism: Synaphobranchus kaupii (assembly GCA_029718625.1). Lineage (NCBI taxonomy): Eukaryota > Metazoa > Chordata > Actinopteri > Anguilliformes > Synaphobranchidae > Synaphobranchus > Synaphobranchus kaupii. The sequence continues at coordinate 42,931 of CM056379.1, forward strand.
TGTAGTTCGACACAGTAGTCTGTAGGGTAATGTAGCTGTAGCCCGATACTGTAGTCTGTCTGTAGGGTCATTTAGCTGTAGCCCGATACTGTAGTCTGTCTGTAGGGTCATTTTCCTGTAGCCCAATACAGTAGTCTGTAGGGTAATTTAGCTGCAGCCCGATACAGTAATCTGTCTGTAGGGTCATTTAGCTGTAGCCCGACACAGTAGTCTGTCTGTAGGGTCATTTAGCTGTAGCCCGATATAGTAGTCTGTCAGTAGGGCCATTTAGCTGTAGCCCAATACAGTAGTCTGTAGGGTAATTTAGCTGTAGTTCGACACAGTAGTCTGTAGGGTCATTTAGCTGTAGCCTGACACAGTAGTCTGTCTGTATGCTCATTTTCCTGTAGCCCAATACAGTAGTCTGTAGGGTAATTTAGCCCGATACAGAAGCCTGTCTGTAGGGTAATTTAGCCCGATACAGAAGCCTGTCTGTAGGGTAATTTAGCTGTAGCCTGACAGTAGTCTGTCTGTATGGTCATTTTCCTGTAGCCCAATACAGTAGTCTGTAGGGTAATTTAGCCCGATACAGAAGTCTGTCTGTAGGGTAATTTAGCTGCAGCCTGACACAGTAGTCTGTCTGTAGGGCCATTTAGCTGTAGCCCGATACTGTAGTCTGTCTGTAGGGTCATTTAGCTGTAGCCCAATACAGTAGTCTGTAGGGTAATTTAGCCCGATACAGAAGTCTGTCTGTAGGGTAATTTAGCTGCAGCCTGACACAGTAGTCTGTCTGTAGGGCCATTTAGCTGTAGCCCGATACTGTAGTCTGTCTGTAGGGTCATTTAGCTGTAGCCCGGTATAGTAGTCTGTCTGTAGGGTCATTTAGCTGCAGCCCAATACAGTAGTCTGTCTGTAGGGTCATTTAGCTGTAGCCCGATACAGTAGTCTGTATGTAGGGTCATTTAGCTGTAGCCCGGTATAGTAGTCTGTCTGTAGGGTAATTTAGCTGCAGCCCAATACAGTAGTCTGTCTGTAGGGTCATTTAGCTGTAGCCCGATACAGTAGTCTGTCTGTAGGGTTATTTAGCTGTAGCCCGATACAGTAGTCTGTATGTAGGGTCATTTAGCTGTAGTCCGATATAGTAGTCTGTCTGTAGGGTCATTTAGCTGTAGCCCAATACAGTAGTCTGTCTGTAGGGTCATTTAGCTGTAGCCCGACACAGTAGTCTGTCTGTAGGGTCGTTTAGCTGTAGCCCGATACAGTAGTTTGTCTGTAGGGTCATTTAGCTGTAGTCTGATACAGTAGTCTGTCTGTAGTGTCATTTAGCTGCAGCCCGATACAGGAGTCTGTTTGTAGGGTCATTTAGCTGTAGCCCGATATAGTAGTCTGTCTGTAGGGTCATTTAGCTGTAGCCCGATACAGTAGTCTGTCTGTAGGGTCATTTAGCTGTAGCCCAATACAGTAGTTGTCTGTAGGGTCATTTAGCTGTGGCCCGATATAGTAGTCTGCAGGGTAATGTAGCTGTAGCCCGATACAGTAGTCTGTCTGTAGGGTCATTTAGCTGTAGCCCGATACTGTAGTCTGTCTGTAGGGTCATTTAGCTGTAGTTCGACACAGTAGTCTGTAGGGTAATGTAGCTGTAGCCCGATACTGTAGTCTGTCTGTAGGGTAATTTAGCTGTAGCCCGATACTGTAGTCTGTCTGTAGGGTCATTTTCCTGTAGCCCAATACAGTAGTCTGTAGGGTAATTTAGCCCGATACAGAAGTCTGTCTGTAGGGTAATTTAGCTGCAGCCCAATACAGTAGTCTGTCTGTATGGTCATTTTCCTGTAGCCCAATACAGTAGTCTGTAGGGTAATTTAGCCCGATACAGAAGTCTGTCTGTAGGGTAATGTAGCGGTAGTCCGATACAGTAGTCTGTCTGTAGGGTCATTTAGCTGTAGCCCGGTACAGTAGTCTGTCTGTAGTGTAATTTAGCTGCAGCCCGATACAGTAGTCTGTCTGTAGGGTCATTTAGCTGTAGTCCGATACAGTATTCTGTTTGTAGGGTCATTTAGCTGTAGCCCGATACAGTAGTCTGTCTGTAGGGTCATTTAGCTGTAGCCCAATCCTGCCAGGAAGCTGCATCTTGTTCTAAGTAAAGCGTCATAGTAATCCAAATAAGGTGCATTTGAAAATGGTTGTGCTGTGCGTCATTGAAAGGGTACCGCTTATAGATAATTTGCTTTCAGCAAACCACTGTTCGTGATGGTGTTATTATGTTATAATGGTCGATTGTCTTTGTGTGTGTGTGTGTGTGTGTTTGTGTGTGTTTACTTTCTTAGTATGTTGCAGACTGTCAGTGTGCTAATGATGTTATTTGTGACCTTGTTCAGACAGTGCCTGTCCTTATTTCACATGCACTGTTTAAAAATAGCACACTGTGCTGGCATAACAAGCAAAAGGCAGGATTTTATTACCCTCATATGAGTCTGTCTACCTTCTCCGTTGAGCGTTTCTTTTGACAGATCAAAGTGTGTGGGTGTGGAGGGGTGGTTGGAATTTCCAGTGAAAGAATCCCTGGCAGTCGGCTCGGTTGAAGCCAAACTTTTGACTCGATTTGACATTTTTCATATGGCGTGATAGGGCTTCTTACGGACAGTGCTCTCTCTGGGGCATTAGAGGATGGTACACAACAGCGGTTCGCACTCCTGGTCTCTGGTAGCCTCTTCTTAAGGGCGGCAGAGCCTGCTGGGTGTCCTATTTGTTAGTTAATGACTGGATGCTAATCTTGTTCCTCCATTAGCTTTGATGTAATATTCCACCCATATGACCAATCTACACGCTAATCAAAACCAAGCCTGTTCAGGTATTCCCCGGTCTTTAACTTTTAAGTTAAACTTTTCAAACTGACTGATAATGACATTCAATTTATAAGCTGACTGCTCACTTCATTTAGAAAAATTGCATTTTGATTCGACAGTGCATTGAACATCAGCCATTTCCAATTAGTCTATTTTGAAACTCTTGGATTCACTTTCCCAGTTTATGGAATGACATGTTCCCGTTTCTGTTGTTGGTTTGTCTTTGTGTTCACGTGAGACCCGCTCTTGTCTGCCTGTTTTGTGGAATGTTTATTGTGGAGTCACACGGTGAATTTGCTAACGCCACACTGCCTCTCCCCCCCTCCCCCCCCCCCCCCCCACCCCCACCCCCACCCCCACCCCCCACCCCCACCCCCCACCAGTGAGTTGTAGTGTCTAGAAAGGGTATGTCCCTTCAAGAGAGCGGCGCCTATGTCCGACCGGCCTAATTCCAATCCAGGGGGGTTACTGCGACGTTCACAGAGGAAAACAGCTGCATCCCAACCGCAGGGCCACTTAGTCACGGGAAGGTGGGTTGGGAACGCGAGAGCGGTCGTCCGCGATTTGTTGTTACCTGTGCACTGCCATCCCATTCACCTTTTTATATATTTAGGGCGACACTGTTATCCAGCGCAGCTTACAACACAGTGCACAGTGCACACAATGAGGTTAGCTGAACACGCCAGAAGTATAGATTTCATAATTTGGCTGTATTGCAATTTTGCTACACAAAGTGTCATTGTGGGAAAACAGTGCTTGTACTGCATATTACATTGTGTAAGCGCCACACTGCAGGGGGAAATAGTTTTGAGTTGCGTGTTTGACCGCCCCTGGGTGTCAGTCTCAAGTGCTTATTTGAAGTCCCTTTAAAGATAGACAGCTTGTCACTGACACCGCTTATGACATCATCCTGTGTTCCTGATTGGAGGGTTTGGGTGAGCTGGGTGGGGTTGGGGCGGAGCTCCGGGCTGACTGTCTGCCTTGCAGGAGCGGCCTCTCCCCGGCGCTGGCCTCAGACCCAGGGGACGGAGAGAGCTCGGAGCGAGACGGAGCGGGACCAGCGTCCCGGAGAGGGGGCGCCCGCGGTCTCAAGCGCGCCGCGGCTCCGGAACACGGCGGCTCCGCCCCTTCCAGCCCCGCCAAGAAGCCTAAAGCCCCGCCCCAGAAGCCTCCGCCCACCGGCTCCCCGGCGGCCAGACAGAGGAGAGCGCAGACGGCCGAGCGGCCCGCCCGGAGCAGGAGGACCGGGGCCGGCGGGGGAAGGAAGGCCGGGTCCGCCGCACCCACCAAGCTGGCTTCCAAACCGGCGGCCTCAGCCAGAGCCGGGTGCAGCGCAGTGACGGACGCCTCCTCCTCCTCCTCTTCCTCGTCCTCCTCCTCCTCTTCCTCGTCCTCCTCATCCTCGTCCTCGTCGGCAGCGGCAGCGACGGCGGCCCCCTTGCCGGGCGCACGGCTGAAGCAGGGGTCAGAGACCAGCAAGGCGCGGCGCTCCCGCTCAGCCTCCAGCCCCAGCCCCCGCCGAGCCGCCGCCGCCGCCGTCTGGGACAAAGAGCAGGCCAGGCTCGCCGGAGGCTCCAGGTTCGAGTGGGCACGTTTCAGCCCCAAAGTCAACCTCCCTAAGCCCAGGCTGTCCTTGCCTGGGTCCTCCAAGTCGGACGCCCCCAAACCAGGCCCCTCGGGACTGCAGGCCAAGCTAGCCAGTGAGTGGCCCTCTGGAAGTGGCATTTATAGGGCCGTGCCATTAATAGGGCCATGCCCTGCTGAAAAGGGGGATATCGGTGTAGTGATTTACCCCTGGGCCTGGTGTGAAATCCTGAGTCTGCCAGTGCAATTAGCCATATCGCTGCCCACTGAGGTAGGGTTTCTACCTGCAGTCTGCTTGCACCAGTCTGCCCGCGCAAGTGGGACTGTCTTAGTGTGCTTCAGGGCTAGGCATGAATCTTAGCTTATTTCAGGGCTAGGCCTGTGCCTTAGCATGTTTGAGGGCTAGGGATGGGTCTTAGTGTGTTTGAGGGTTAGGTATGGGTCTTAACACATTTAATGATAAGAGATGGGTCTTGGCGTGTTTGTAGGCTAGGCATGGGTCTTGGCGTGTTTGAGGGCTCATGGATCTTAGCGTGTTTGAGGGCTAGACATGAGTCTGAGCATGTTTCAGTGCTCAATGTGGGTTTTGGCACGTTTCTTATCTGGACGTGCCTTGACATGTTTCATGACGGGGGTGTGTATCTTGGGGTGTCCTGTGGCTAGCGGTCCCATGTGCTGACAGGGTACTCCCTCTACAGGCTTGAGAAAGTCCAGTAAGAAGCGCAACGAGTCCCCCCCAGCAGAGCCCCCTCCAGTGGAGCCCCCTAGCTGTCGGAGGAGCACACGACAGAGGACCACGGGGTCTTGTGCCAGCACCAGGTAATGAGTGTACTCAGTCACAACCTCTTTTACAGCTGCTGTGGAAAGGCTCAACGCTCATTTCAGGAGCATGTTATTGGCCATAACTCTACTATTTTACAGCCACCTCCAATATTAAATGCTTCATATATCATTTTCTGAATTTACGTAAATAACAGAATAAGGATTGGCCACAAATAGGGAGTATGTTCCACCTAAAACTCTGCCTCACTACCTTTCATCAGCAGTTTCACCACCAAGATGTACATGTGATATTTGGGCAATTTTCAGTCCAAACGACTAACCTTAGCTTTACTTGCTACTGATTTGGTGCTGTGTTGGATTCTTTAAAACTTGAACTGGTTATTTAAGTATTTAAAACTTAAAGAACACAATCTGGGTTGAAGAAAGTCTGTAACACTAGAAACTGTTGTAGTGCAGTGCTTAAGGATGCGATATGTAGGCTGTATTTGGGTTTTGCTTGATGTGGCGCGCAGTGTCCTGATGGTGGCGCTCTGTTCTGTCGTAGTCGGCGAGGCTCAGGCCCGGGCAAGCGCGGGGCGGCCGACGCTTGCACGCAGGAGAAAATGGCCGACTCGGACAACAATCTGGACGGAGCCAACTCCTCCTCCACCGGGCGCAGCGAAGAGGCCTCGCAGAGAGCCGCAGGTAGGGGAGGCAGTGTAGTATAATGGTTAAGGAACAGGACTTGTAACCGAAAAGATGCAGGTTCGATTCCCAGGTACGACACTGCCGTTGTACCCTTGAGCAAGGTACTTCACCTGAATTGCTTCGGTATATATCCTGCTGTATGAGTGGATGAATGTAATAAGAAGTTGTGTAAGTCGCTCTGGATAAGAGCGTCTGCTAAATGCCTGTAATGTAATGTAATGGGAGGTGGCTGAGTGCAGGTCACATGATTGTGTGACCGTGAAGCCACACTGAAAGCGGTGTGGAGCGGATTTCTCGTGCGATTACATCGCCTCCGTTCATTTTCAATGAGAGGCGATTCCTCGTGTCTGCAAGGCATGTTGGGATTGCTTGCGGGGTGACCAGATGAGGCGGGGACCGTGGCGCAATAACCAATCAGGTTAAAGATCCGACTTATAAGTTGTTCCCCTTTTCAAGTTTCATTTCCCCGCTCCTAGTTCTGTCATAGAGGACCTGTGGGGGATTTCCCATAGACTTCGATCAATATAGTTTAAACAAACACAGTGTTTTAGAAATAGAACACGCCCACAAGCGACCAATTGTGGGAGGCGAGGGCGATGCCAGGAGATTTCACCGCTTTCTGCGTGGCCGTACCTTGAGGCAGGTAGGGGCAGTGCAGTGAGTCACACGATCAGACTGCTGTTGGCTAGATCAGGAAACTTGAACTTCAGTCCCAGAGGGCTATGGTGTCTGCAGGTTTTTGTGGTTTTATTCTGGTCATAGGCAATTTAGGCCTCGTAAACAAGGTGTAGTCCTTTGGCAGACAATGGATTTGTTTGAACATTTTAGTGCTGGAAAACAAAACAAAACAAACAAAAAAAACGCAAGCACTGTGGGCCTCCGGGACTTGAGTTTGAGACAGGCGTGGAGGGGACCAGCAGGAACGCCGCGTTTTCTCTGAAGACTACTTCCTGTAAAAGAATAGACCGATGGGACCTCCATGTGTTCAGTCTTCTTAACATAAAAGTCGGTTGATCTTGAGCTTCTTCTCCATGTAAATAGTGTGAAAAACATGCACTTAGCTGTTTTGAAGTTCTAAAAAATTTCTACCTTGGCAGGATGCCCCCTCCCCCCCTCCCCCCCCATCCCCTCCTACAGGGCTCAGGGCTAACGGCTAACCCCCAATGTTTACAAATCAACACCCCTGGTTATTTCACCTTATCCTCTATTACTTGTATGTCATCTTCTCTCTCTGTCTCTCTCCCTTTTCACTCCACCCCGTCTCCCTCCAGCCTCTGGTTCTGTGGCAGGCGCTGTGGGCGTGGCCACCTCCGGGGAGAGCGAATCGGAGGACTCGGAGATGGGTCGGCTGCAGGGTAGGCAGCGTGCGTTTCCTGTGTCTCTTCAATTCAATTCAATTTTATTTGTATAGCTCTTTTTGCAGAGAGCTGTCACAAAGGCGCTGTACAGAGAAACGGGAGGAAAATTGGGCTAAAACCAGGCCTGAACCCCCAAACAGTCTGTATCTGTCCCGGTCGTGTGTCTGTCACGGTTGTGTGTGTCGGCGTTATTGAGTGACCATAACAGGCTGTGGCCCCTGACTGTGGTCTGTGCTCTCTGCAGCTCTCCTGGAGGCCAGGGGCCTCCCCCCGCACCTGTTCGGGCCCCTCGGGCCCCGCATGTCCCAACTGTTCCACCGGACGATAGGGAGTGGAGCTAGTGAGTACCGTGTGTGTTTGTGTGTGTGATAGAATGACTATTTGTGAGACTTGTGTTTTTGTATGCTCTTCTAGTGAGTGTAGCATTGCTTGGTGCATTTGTGTTCATTGAGTGAGCTCTGTATGTGTTTTTATCTATGCGTATGTGTTTGTACATTTGAGTGTTGAACATCGAATGAAGTGAACGTGTTCAGTGTGTGTGTTTATCTATGTGTGTTGTATATTTGTGTGTGTGTGTGTGTGTTGAGGTTTCAGTGTTCCCTGCACTTCCCAGGTTCTAAGGCCCAGCAGCTGCTGCAGGGTCTCCAGGCGACGGGGGACGAGTCCCAGCAGCTGCAGGCCGTTATAGAGATGTGTCAGCTACTGGTGATGGGCAACGAGGAGACGCTGGGGGGCTTCCCTGTGAAGACTGTGGTGCCTGCGCTGGTGAGACCCCAGACCATAACCCCTAACCCTGACCGCATCCCCTAACGCTAACCCCAACCGCATCCCCTAACCCCAACCCCAACCGCATCCCCTAACCCCAACCCCAACCGCATCCCCTAACCCCAACCCCAACCGCATCCCCTAACCCCAACCGCATCCCCTAGACTGTGTTAGTGTGTTAGCTTAGAGTGCTTTAGACTATGCTCCTACTCCTGACTCAAACTAAACTCCTTCCTCTTCTTTTGTTTACAGATCACACTCCTGCAAATGGAACATAACTTTGATATTGTGAGTCCATATTAAATGATTTAACTTTCAAGGCCTTTTACATTCGCTACGCACGGAAGACAAACGCCAACGCAGATTCGGGGCATACGCAAGCTCTTTGCTTACATGCCATACATGGCGTGTTTACCGGATTCTTTTAGCCCTGTCTGAGGTTATACACTCATAATCCACTAGATGGCAGCCTAGACTAATCTCTTTGGTGCGAGTAACCTTGGAGCCGAGATATTTTTTATTTTTTTTAATTACCGTAGATGAATGTCTGTTTTACAATCGCCTGCAAAAAAAATTAAATAAAAGATGGTACATTTTTCAAAACAGTTTACACTGGAAATGATTACAAACAAAGAAGTTGTCATTGAACAGTATTTACATTTAGTTCCTCTAATGGAAACGCGTGGAATTGCACCGCACGTTTGCATGATGTTACACAATTTGAACTACACAATTTGCTATGAAAATTGCTAACCCTGTGCTAGACTATGCTATGAAAAGCCCCTTGTGTTGCTCTTTGCGCGTTACATGCGTTGCGTGTGTAGAGCATGTAAAAGGCATAAGGCTTACATTTGGGTATTTATGAAATGGATGTGTGTGTGTGTGTCTGCTCCATAGTCTCTATGTATAAGTGTAGGTCTCTCTCTCTCTCAGATGAACCATGCCTCGCGCGCTCTCACCTACATGATGGAGGCGTTGCCGCGGTCCTCCGCTGTCGTCGTGGACGCCATACCTGTGTTCTTAGAGAAGGTGAGTCATCGGCAGTGTGTGCTACAGGCGTGGGTGTGTGCTTTTTGTTATCTGTGTGTAACTGATTGTGTGGGGCTTTGATTGTGTGTTTTGGTAACTTTTCAGAACAAGGAGTCTGCTGAAACGTGTGTGTGTGTGTGTGTGTCCACTGTACAGCTGTAGGGGATATTAACCTGTCCTGTCTCTGTCCTGTTCACTTCTGTAGGTGACGTTACCCTGGCGATACTGATAGTGTTTCCCTGTTCTCTCTCACACAGCTGCAGGTGATCCAGTTCATTGATGTCGCCGAACAGGCTCTCACCGCCCTGGAGATGTTGTCACGGCGACACAGCAAAGCCATTCTGCAGGCTGTGAGTAGGAGATATGGCTCTGTGTCCGTGTTTCTCCCCTCTCTCCTCCCCTCTCTCTCCTTTCTCTTTCTCTCTTCCTTTCCTCTGTCCTCATTTCTTTTCTCCTCTTTTCCTCTCCCTCTCCTCCTTCACTCATCCTCTTTTCCTCCTCTCCCTCTTTTTCCTCTTCCTCTCCCTCTCTGTCTACCTCCTCCTCTCCTCTCTCCCTCCTGCTCTGTCCTCCTCCTCTCTTTCTCTCCCTCTCCCTCTGTCCACCTTCACTCATCCTCCTCTCCTCTACCTCTCTCACCTGTGTGCTGTGTCTCAGGGTGGCCTGGCGGACTGCCTGCTCTACCTGGAGTTCTTCAGCATCAACGCCCAGCGGAACTCTCTCGCCATCGCCGCCAACTGCTGCCAGAGCATCACACCCGACGAGTTCCACTTTGTGTCCGACTCCCTGCCCCTGCTCACCCAGAGACTCACACACCAGGTCTGGCACATGCGCACGCACGCACGCTCACCAACAGACACGCACACACCCCTCGCATACGCACGCACACACGCACCTCACACACATGCACACATGCACACACAAATGTACGCACACCAACAGACACGCACGCACCTCACACGCACGCACCTCACACACATGCACGCACACACACTTCTCGCATACACACACACGCACGCACCTCACACGCACACACATGCACGCACACCCACAGACACACACACACACCCCTCGCATACGAGCACACACACACACACACACACACACACGCACCTACCACACACACACGCACCTCACACACAAATGTACGCCCACCAACAGACACACACACACCCCTCGCATACGCGCACGCACACACACGCACCCACCACACACGCACACACCTCACACACACACACACACACACACACCCCTCGCATACGAGCACACACACACACACACACACACACACGCACCTACCACACACACACGCACCTCACACACACATGCACGCGCACCCACAGACACACCCACACACCCCTCGCATACGGGCACACACACGTGCTCGCACGCACATGTACACACCCGCACAATCATGTGTTTGTCTGAGCTCAGCTGGATAAACGGTTTGTTAAATCTGGCTTTTTCCTCTCTTTTCAGGATAAGAAGTCTGTTGAAAGCACCTGCCTGTGTTTCGCCAGACTAGTGGACAATTTCCAGCACGAGGAGGTGAGACCCGGTCGTCTGCCGCTGGAGGCCGCAAGGCCTGGAGTGACCTTTCCCCTCTGACCTCTGACCTCTCTCTGACCTGTTGCAGAACCTGCTGCAGCAGGTGGTCTCCCGGGACCTGTTGACCAATGTCCAGCAGCTGCTGGTGGTGACCCCGCCCATCCTGAGTTCCGGAATGTTCATCATGGTGGTGCGCATGCTGTCACTCATGTGCTCAAACTGCCCCTGTCTGGCGGTGCAGCTCATGAAGCAGAGTGAGTCACCTCCCCCCCACCCCCATAAACCCTCATATGACCCCACTGCACCCCTTGTCCCGCCCCCTCATCTTCTGTCTGATAGATAAAAGCAAAAACAGTCCAGAACTTTCTATCAGAACTTGACAAGTTACTTAAAACTGTTAGGATGGGTACAAAACAGCTGGCTTCTCACATTGCTTGGTTCCCTATGTACTGCTGTGGAAGCTGCTAGAACCTTCCTCGTAGCTCACCCGGCACTCGGTCACATGGTCTGGAAGGCCTCGACCTATGCACCAGTCACATGCGTAATTGAGCTTGCTGTATTACTATATCTGTAATACATACAGCAGTGTCACGCTTGTCTCCTAACGCCTGTGTTTGCGTGCAGACATGGCAGAGACTCTCCGCTTCCTCCTGTGTGGGGCGGCGAGTAGCCAGGAGCAGATCGACCTTCTTCCCAGGAGCCCCCAGGAGCTCTATGAGCTGACCTCACTCATCTGGTAAGCCCCACCCACTTCCTGCTTCCTGTCACATGACACAGGGAGGCACTGAGCTGGGCTGCTTCCCAATATTGTTCACTCCCCACCTCCACTCCTCTCCTCTTCTCCGACAATGAAGTATGCAAAACTGCCTGTACGTTCCAAGTACAAGCATTTGCATGTACAGTATACAATGTACCTGACATTGTGGTTTGCGTCGAGACATGAATTAATATTTAACAATTAATATGTAATTAATATGAAATCAGCAACATTAGGTTAAAACACAAAGATCGGTTTCTGGGGCACGGAGGAGAGGGAGGTGGTAGTGGAAGAAAGGAGGATGCATTTTTCGAGTGTTGGAACGCACCCCTGGAGAATACCAGTCTCTTCCTTCGTGACCGTGTCACATCCTGTTCATTTTCCTGCTGATATGTGAGAGTCAAAGAACAAGTCCTTATTTATTTATGCAAGGATAATGTTCAAAGGATGTAGAACATGGATATCAAAATCTGGCCCTCAAATGCAAAGCCGGCTCTGGTTCTCTTTTCTGAACAATTAACTGAACAATTTGTGCTAATTTGTGCTTGTCACATCTGACTCCCAGGTAAAGGGAGGGTGGAAAACCAGAGGTTCTTGGCCCTCGATGGCCGTGATTTGAGTAACAGTGATGTAGAAGTATAGGTAATTCCGGGGCCATACTGGGCTTTGAGCCAAAGAAGAGTGTTTTCCTCCATGTTGCACTTGTGCTAACCAGTTTTGTGGTCCTGCAGCCAGCTGATGCCCTGCCTGCCCAGAGAGGGCATCTTTGCCGTGGACTCCCTGCTGAAGAAGGGCAGCGCCCAGGCCAGCGAGGGCGCCGTCTGGCAGTGGAGGGACGACCGCGGGCTGTGGCACCCCTATAACCGCATCGACAGCCGAATTATTGAGGTAACCCGGCTGCTGTAAACTTACTGCCGCTTTCCTGGCGTGTGTTTTTGTGTTTTTTTTTTGTGTGTGTGTGTGTGTGTGTGTGTGTGTGTGTGTGTGTGTGTGTGTGTGTGTGTGTGTGTGTGATTGAGGCCGAATGAAATGGTGGGTTTATGTGTGTGCAATATTTGTGTGCGCATGTGTGTGACTGCGTTTGGTTTCCCAGCAAGCCCTGGGTGTGGCTCTGACCATGTTGCTCCGCCCTCAGACAGCCCACCAGAGTGGGGAGGAGGAGCTTAGCCTGTCCCTGGGGCGGGTCTACACCATCGACTTCAACTCTATGCAGCAAATCAACGAGGACACAGGAACTGCCCGAGCCATTCAGAGAAAACCACACCCCCTATCCAACACCAGCTGCAGTGAGTGTATACGCAAACACACACACACACACACACACACACACACACACACACACACACACACACACACACACACTGTGTGCACACACACCTAAACAAGCAGTTGACTATGTTATGATAACAATGTGAGATAAAATCATCATTTGGGACAAGGTGATTTCAGAATTCAGGCAGAATTTTGAAAAAGACCTTGTCAGAGACTTCAATTTGTGCGGCAAGAAAGGAAACCTACACGCTTGACACGGCGAGTCGTGTTCATTCGCAGTTTTTGCGCCGGGTGTCCTTTTCTCGCTTGAGATGTTTTTTTAGCGTGTGTCCACTACGCAGCGAGGGCGGGGAATTTGAAACGCACACGGTTCCGCCGCCACGCTCCTCGTCAGCCGTGGGCCCGTGGCCGCGGAACGAGCCTCGCTGCGCGCCGCCTGACCCCCCGCGCTTCCTGTTTTCCCGCTCCAGGCGGGCACGCGGAGCTGAGGCGAGAGGACGCGCGGGCGCAGCTGATGAGGGAGGAGCCGGAGCTGGCGCGCTGCTTCATTAAGACGCTGTTCGGCGTCCTGTACGAGGCCTACAGCTCGTCCGCCGGACCCGCCGTCAGACACAAGTGCCTTCGAGCCGTGCTGAGGATCGTCTACTTCTCCGACGCGCAGCTGCTCAGGGACGTGCTGAGGAACCACGCCGTGTCCAGGTGAGGGGCGGCGCACGTACACGCTTAAATACACGTTAGGGATCTGTGTGTGCGTGCTCGCGTGTGTGCTATACATGCTTGTGTGTGCATGTGCTTGTGTATGTATGCTATGGGTGTTGCCTGTGTGTGTGTGTGTGTGTGTGTGTGTGTGTGTGTGTGTGTGTGTGTGTGTGTGTGTGTGTGTGTGTGTGTGTGTGTGTGTGTGTGTGTGTGTGTGTGTGTGTGTGTGTGTGTGTGTGTGTGTGTGTGTGTGTGTGGATCCGATTCAAATTCCTCCTTTTACAGGGCGTAAACATAATCATTTAAATGGGCCTCATTTTATGAATTTAGTTTTTTTGCCTGTGTTTGTATTTGAGATACCCTGAGATTCTCTCGCTCTGGGGTTCTTCACACTGGGTACTCTCTGGTCTGTATGTGGGTAGATAACCGGCCCGGACGGGTTCACACTGGGTACTCTCTGGTCTGTATGTGGGTAGATAACCGGCCCGGACGGGTTCACACTGGGTACTCTCTGGTCTGTATGTGGGTAGATAACCGGCCTGGACGGGCGCTGTGTTTGTGTTGCAGTCACATCGCCTCCATGCTGTCCAGTCAGGACCTGAGGATCGTTGTGGGGGCCCTGCAGATGGCTGAGATCCTCATGCAGAAGCTCTCCGACGTTTTCGGCATCTATTTCAGAAGAGAAGGTGGGTAGGCCTGCACATTCAGAGGGGAAACAAAGTCTAATAATGCACCTTTAAAGCCGTTACACAAACACACACACACACACACAGTATACACACGCACACACACACACTTGTGTCTGTTTATCTGATACACAAATAGAAGTGGGTATAGCGTTGGTCCAGGTGCATAGAACCCATGCCAGATAGTAGTACCGTTGTTTGCATTGTGACTTTTCTCTGCTGACCAGCTGTATGTTTATGTGTGCGTGCGTATGTGCGTATGTGTGTATGCGTGTATGTATGTGTGTATGCGTGTATGTGTGTATGTATGTGTGTATGCGTGTATGTGTGTATGTGTGTATGTATGTGTGTATACATGTATGTGTGTACGTGTGTACGTGTGTATGCGTGTATGCGTGTATGTGTGTATGTGTGTACGTGTGTATGCGTGTACGTGTGTATGCGTGTATGTGTGTACGTGTGTATGCGTGTATGTGTGTACGTGTGTATGTACGTGTGTACGTGTGTACGTGTGTGCGTGCACGGCAGGTGTGATGCACCAGGTAAAGAACCTGGCCGAGTCGGAGACCTTCTTCACAAGCCCTCCCCGGCTGTGCTCAAGCGGAACCTCCGGTCTCTGCAACACAACAATCAGCATGGTAACCACTACCATGGCAACCAACGCCACGTCTGACCTGGGCTCTCCCAGCTACCCGCACAGCATGGATGACTCGCTGGACCTGAGTCCACAGGGGTGAGAGACCACAACCAACCAGAGCAGTCCTCTCCTCCTGCAGGCAACCAATCACAGGCTGCTCAGTTGTCCAGCCCTTCCTGTTGGCAGCCAATTGCTTGCAACACTGCCAAGTCAGCCCTTCCTCCTGCAGGCATCCAATCACAGCACTGCCCACTCAGGTCCTGTCCCTTCAGGCACCCAATCAAAGGGTACCCATTCACCCCTACATCTGCAAGCAGCCAATCCCTGCAGGCTTCTTGTTCATGGCACAGCCCTCTCACTACCAGACACCCAATCACAGCATAGCTTTTTGTAAATCCCTCCAGTACCCCTGACTGTGCAGTGAGACTGTTCTTTTCCCTCTCCCTCCCTCCCACTCTCTCCCTCTCTCTCTCCCTCCCCCAGACGACTGAGTGATGCACTGAAGAGGAAGCGGCTTCCTAAACGAGGCCCCAGAAGGCCCAAATACTCCCCCCCGCGGGATGAGGACAAAATGGACAATCAGGGTACGGCCGCCCTGCTTTAATTACACTGGGCACGACGTTTCACACACACACACACACACACACACACACACACACACACACACACACACACACACACACACACACACACACACACACACACACCTGCTTTAATTACACTGGGCATGATGCTGTGTTTCACACACACACACACACACACACACACACACACACACACACACACACACAAACACACACAAACACACACACACACACACACAGAGACACCTGCTTTAATTACTCTGGGCACGGCACGGTGTTTCTCACACACACCTGCTTTAATTACACTGGGCTCGACACTGTGTTTCTCTCTTTCTCACACACACGCGCACACACACACACACACACACGTACACACCACGCTTTAAAAGCTCTCCCACGCTTCATTCTGTGTTCCCTCATGCAGCGGGCTGTCTAAAACTTTAGCTCTATAACACAGATGGGGAGACAGAAACCCACGATGACATCATCTTTTACGTTTTTACTTTAATCCCTCTCCCGTGCAGCTAAGAGTCCCACCAGCACGCAGTCCCCCAAATCCTCCTTCCTGGCGAGCCTGAACCCCAAGTCATGGGGCAAACTGGGCACGCAGACCAATAACGCCATATCCTCCGAGCCTTCCCGCATGGCGGGGGTTAGCGGCCTGACCCGAACCACGCCCAAGGACTCCATCTCCAACAACAGGTACGGCTCACCTGTGCTTCCGTGTCAACTCGCCACACTGAGCCCTGTCTGTCTGCTATTACGCCTTTGAATGGTGGACAATAAAGTTTTGTTTCTATTCTCTCTCTCTCTTTCTCTGTATAAGGGAGAAGATTAAGGCCTGGATCCGGGACCAGGCCTGTAAGTTTGTGGAGCGCTATTTCAGCTGTGAGCACATGAACGGCAGCAGCGGCCCGGCGCTGAGCGTGCTCCAGCGGCTCTGCGCAGCCACCGCCCGCCTCAGCCTGCAGCTGGACGGCGGGATCGAGTGCCTGGTGGAGATCCGCAGCATCGTGTGCGACTCGGACGCCTCGTCCTTCGAGATCCAGCACAGCGGCCTGGTGCGCCAGCTGCTCCTGTACATCACCTCCGACTGCGAGCGCGACGCCGTCAGCCGCCACGCGCGCCTCAAACGGTTCCTGCACGTCTTCTTCGGCTGCCCGGTGAGTCGCCCCCACCACAGCGGAGGAGTCCGCTTTATGAGCTGGGGGGGTCTGGGTATTGATGGGGGGTCTGGGTATGGATGGGGGGTCTGGGTTGGGGGGTCTGGGTATTGATGGGGGGTGTGGCGCGGTGTCTTGGTGGCGTAGCCTGTCGAGCACCATGCACATGCTCATTGCGAATCTGGCTGCGACCTTTGTCACATGTCTCTCCCTTTCTTTCGCTCTTGGATTGTGCTGTCCAATAAAAGCTGAAAAAAAGCCCTAAAAATTTTTTTTAATAAAAAACAAAACAATAAAAATATATATATATTTTTAAAAAGATAGCGGTGTGGCCTTCATTTTGATCTGGTGCTAGGTCGTCAGATGGCGTGTGATATGGGTACTGAGGTGTGGGTGTGGTCAGTGAGTTGGGGGTGTGGTCTGAGTACTGAGGTGTGGGTGTGGTCAGTGAGTTGGGGGTGTGGTCTGAGTACTGAGGTGTGGGTGTGGTCAGTGAGTTGGAGGTGTGGTCTGAGTACTGAGGAGTGGGTGTGGTCAGTGAGTTGGGGGTGTGGTCAGTGTAATGAGGTCTGGGTGTGTCTCTGCGTGTGGCTGCAGGTTCCAGGGACGGAGCCCTTGGGTCGGTTGGACCCGTGTGATAGCGGACCCCTGCTGGCGCTGGTGCACAAGATGAACAGCTGCCTGAGCCAGATGGAGCAGTTCCCCGTCAAAGTGCACGACTTCCCCAGCGGCAACGGCACCGGGAGCAGGTACCTTTACCTTTTACCTTTGTCTTTCTAAACATCTTACACTTCTCTCTCACTCTCTTACTATTTAATGATATTTTTTTTCCTCAGTGTGATTGTACAGAGGAAGGAGTTTTTAATAGTGTTTTTTCCATCAATCGTTCACTTACTCTCTCTCTCACTCTCGCTCCCCCCCCCCCCCCCTCTCTTTCTCTTACATACGGTCTCTATTTTTCGCTACCTCTCTCTTCCTCTCTTAGACACACTCTCCTTTCTCTCTCTCTCTTACACACAATGTGTCTCCCTTCCTACAATGTCGCTCTCATGTTCTGTCCATCTCCTTCATCTCCTCTCTCGTTCCCTCTCAGTCTCCCTCTGTCGCCAACCCCCCCCCCCCCCCCCCCCCCCCCCCCAGCTCTCATTGGCTCTCTCTGGCAGTGCTGTTCTCTCATTGGCTATTTCTGGCAGTGCCATTTTGTGTTGATTGACTGGCGTTTCTCTCCACAGGGGTTCCCAAGCCCTCAAGTTTTTCAACACCCACCAGCTCAAGTGCCAGCTGCAGAGACACCCGGACTGCGCCAACGTCAAGCAGTGGAAGGGGGGGACCGTCAAGATCGACCCCCTGGCCTTGGTACAGGCTATCGAGAGATACCTTGTCGTCAGAGGTACAGCAGAGCTCGTTTTGAGGGCCTGATATTTTCCAGTATGTTTCTCCTGCTTGCTTGGAGATGACGGTGAGCGATGTTAACCCTTCAGGTTACGGCCGGATTCGAGAGGATGACCAAGACAGCGAGGAAGACGGCTCGGACGATGAAATAGACGAGTCTCTGGTACGTGATTTTGCCGTGTCACACGTAGATGGGTTCTGTGTGGTTATGGACGCACCAGTACTCTGTACTCTTAAAATTGAAAGCTCTCGGGCCGCTGCGTGGTTCAGCGGTACTGCCAGATCCGAGCATGGCTGGTACCCTGTGGGAGCGGCAATTGCTACCAAAATTTGGAGAAAAAATGGGAAAAAATCTGAAACAAAAATGGGAAAAATTGAAAGCTCTCGTCTCTGTAGGGTTGATCATTGAATTGTACCAAATTAATTGATGATCTGTATATTTATGAAGGGATGTGGCCAGTGACTACCAGTGCCAATGGATGTTTTTTCCTTGTGCACACCTATGAATATTCATAAACTGTAACGTAGCACAAGAAAGTTCTGTTACCAACTGCAACTAGCTACTCATGTCACGTGTTGTTTTTGCTGTATTTGAAGGAAAACGTCAGCAAAGCTGCGCCTCATTTTTTTTTAAACGAAGCTCACGTCATATTTGTGTGACCAAAATGTTCATGTACTTCTTGAAAAGTGTGCTCCCGAATGTACTCAGCGAAACCCCGGAAGTAAGTGTGTCATCCGGGTGTTTGAAGTATACTGCAATTTGAAAAAAATTTGCGTACTCTACGACTTTCTCGCCCTATCTACTCACCAAGGCTACTCAACAGTGTGGAAGAGTGCTGATTAGGACACGGCCCTAGACTTTAGAAGAGAGGATGGAAGGAATGCTGTATGGTTACTATAGAGACTGTGGTTGTGCTTCATGTTGGTTGGTGGGTGAACACTGAACTTTGACCTCTGACCCCCCCCCCCCCCCCCCCAGGCTGCACAGTTCCTGAACTCGGGCAGCGTGAGGCACAAGCTGCAGTTCTACATGGGGGAGCACGTGCTGCCGTACAGCATGACCGTGTACCAGGCAGTCCGGCAGTTCAGCCTGCAGGCCGAGGAGGAGAGAGAGTCTACCGACGACGAGGCCAACCCGCTCGGCCGCGCCGGCATCTGGACCAAGACCCACACCATATGGTACCTGCGCGTAACACACCGTAGTTAGTTAGTGAGTGAAGTCGTGTGTGTGTGTGTGTGTATATGTGTATAGAGTATAACACTGTGTATCGTCTGTGTGTGTGTGTGTGTGTGTGTGTGTGTGTGTGTGTGTGTGTGTGTGTGTGTGTGTGTGTGTGTGTGTGTGTGTGTGTGTGTGTGTGTGTGCGCGTGTGTGTATAGACTATAACACAGTGTTTCGTGTGTGTGTGTGTGTGTGTGTGTGTGTGCGCGCGTGTGTGTGTGCGCGTGTGTGTATAGACTATAACACAGTGTATCGTGTGTGTGTGTGTGTGTGTGTGTGTGTGTGTGTGTGTGTGTGTGTGCGCGTGTGTGTATAGACTATAACACAGTGTATCGTGTGTGTGTGTGTATATGTGTATAGACTATAACACAGTGTATCGTGTGTGTGTGTGTGTGTGTGTGCGCGTGTGTGTATAGACTATAACACAGTGTATCGTGTGTGTGTGTGTGTGTGTGTGCGCGCGTGTGTATAGACTATAACACAGTGTATTGTGTGTGTGTGTGTGTGTGTGTGTGTGTATAGACTATAACACAGTGTATCTCCTCAGGTATAAGCCTGTGAGGGAGGATGAGGACGGCTGTAAGGACGTTGTTGGAGGGAAGAGGGGCAGGGCACAGACGGCCCCCACCAAAACCTCGCCCCGCAACGCCAAGAAACACGACGAGCTGTGGCACGGTACGGCCGTGCGCCCGCCCGCCAGCCCCTCCCGTCTGTGTGTCTGTCCGTCCCGAGCGGGTCCGTGTTTGACCTGTGTCCGTCTGTCCGTTCCTGCAGACGGCGTCTGTCCCAGCGTGGCCAATCCCTTGGAGATGTGCCTCCATTCCGAGCCTCCGGAGAGCATGACCTTCGATGACCCCTCCCGAGACGTCAACCTGCTGCTCAGGGCCCTGCACTCCATCAGCCGATACTGGTTCTACCTGTACGATGTGAGTATCCGGCCAGAACGTTCTGGAATATACCTGTAAGGTTTGAGTATGCAGCCAGAGCGTTCTGGAATATATCTGTACGATGTGAGTATCCGGCCAGAACGTTCTGGAATATACCCAGGGCTCGAAATTAACTTTTTTACTTGTTAGCACTGGTGCTCCCAACTTCAAAAAGTTAGGAGCGCCAGCAAAAATTTAGGAGCACCCACCAAAATGTAAGGAGCACCAACAATATATGTAATAATTTTTTTTTTACGCTCTCACGCTTAAAATGTGTCGACTCCGTTGCAAGCGCACTGTTACCTGCGATCTCCGTCCCACAGGCTTTACAGTGTACACAGTGCATTGCGCCGTTGTCATACCTAAGCTAAAGCGAACGAAGTCCGAAGTCCTTCAGCCACTCTCTCGCCTTCTTCGCTGCTGGTGCACCCACATCGCGCATCGCCAACTGTTTCAGCAGCCACGGCGACTACATCTGTTACGTTTTTAGTAACGTTAACGTTACTAAAAAATGCCGTAATCGTTCGCTTCATATTGTTAGCTTTCGATAACGCTAGCTAACGTTACCAATTTAGCTAGTTAGGTAACGTTAATAAATTGATAATAAACTTTTGTCTTCAGGTAACATTAGTTAACGCATTAGCTCTCTGTGTGACGTGACAGTGGAGTGCCGTGAAAGGTAGTGATTGAAGGCTAATCTTAACCAATCTAAAATCAGCATTAAAGGTAAAAACGTCAAGCTCACGTTTGATTGGTTAGAATGGTCACTGTCAGAGAAAGGGACGTTCGACTGGGGGGAAAAAAAAAAGGTCGCACCAGAACAATTATTTGCACTCGCACAAATGCTCCCAATTATATTTCGAGGTCGCACAGATTAAATTTCGGGAGCATATGCGACCAAAACGGTCGCAATTTCGAGCCCTGAATATACCTGTACGGTTTGAGTATGCGGCTGGAACGTTCTGGAATATACCTGTACGGTTTGAGTATGCGGCTGGAACGTTCTGGAATATACCTGTATGATGTCAATATCCACAAGCACCTTCTGGAATGTACCTGCGCGGGTGTGGTATGAGGTGGTCAACAGCTGTACAGCTAGGTTCATTGCAGTGCACTATGTCCCGTTGTGTGTTTTTCTACCGTGCTGTTTGTCTGTGTCTCTGTGTGTCGGTGTGTTTGTCTGTATGCTGTAAGCCATTTCCACTGTGCTGTTTGTGTGTGTGTGCGTGCATGTGCACGCGTTTGTTTCTCACTGCTCTGTCTCTCTGTCCCTGCAGAACGCTGTGTGTAAGGAGATTATTCCCACCAGCGAATTCATCAACAGCAAACTGACGGCCAAGGCCAACCGACAGCTGCAGGATCCTCTGGTCATTATGACCGGGAACATCCCGTGCTGGCTGATCCAACTGGGCAAAACCTGGTACAAACACACACTCGCATGCGCATGGACGTACACGCACACACACACACACACACACACACACACACACACACACACACACACACATTTACGCACGTCCGACTCCTCACACACACACGCACACACACACACATTTGCTTCAGTGCTGTAGGCTGTTCTCTGTGTTTCTCATTTGTTTTCATCTTGCTTCCTGCCTTCCCTCCAGTCCCTTCTTCTTCCCGTTCGAAACGCGGCAGATGCTGTTCTATGTGACCGCGTTCGACCGCGACCGCGCCATGCAGCGGCTCCTGGACACCAACCCGGAGATCAACCAATCAGACTCTCAGGACAGCAGGGTGGCTCCCCGATTGGACAGGAAGAAGGTAAAGTTCTGGAAGTGAAGCGTGACATTTTCACAAAGTGACAGTTGTTGTTGTGTGTTCACGTTCTCTCACTCTCTGTCTCTATCTCTCTTCTTCCTCTCTCTGTGTCAATCTCTCTCTCTGTCCCTCCCTCCCGCTCTCCCTCTCCCTCTCCCTCTCTCTCTCTCTCTCTCTCTCTCTCAGCGCACTATTAAGCGAGAGGAGCTGCTGAAGCAGGCAGAGTCGGTGATGCAGGACCTGGGCAGCTCCAGGGCCATGCTCGAAATCCAGTACGAGAACGAGGTACGATGAACCGCGCTCCGCCTCGTCATTGGTCAATATGCGCAGTGACAGGTCAGATCCAGACACAGACAGGCTTCCCGCGCGGTTTGCGGGGGGTAGTATGACGGACCGTGCTCCCTCGGCTCTTTTACTGCTGTACCACCGCGGCGGTGGCTTGGTGACTTTTGATCTTGACAGATAACCTCTTGTGTATTCTGAGGCTCTTTGTTGACAGTCTAGATGAGGCACTTTGCAATCGCTATGCGCCCCGAGCCATACAATACACATTTTATATTGCCACAGGTTAAAATCTTGAAGTTTTGCACTTGAAGTTCCTTAAATAGCTGTACCTAAGCACGACAGTCATTCGACTCACATCCTGTCTTTGCGAAAATAATATCCTGTTCCTGGTCTGACTCTGTGCCTTTTGTGAAACACTGGCAGCACAATTCTATTGCATGCAAGTATGTTTATTTATCTACTTGATTTGCAATGACTATATATAGATTTGAGAAAATATTTGAAAATGTAAAACCGCCTTTTAAAAATATAGCCTTTTTTTAACTTATGATGGGGGGTCCCCTGGATGCCTTTGAGCCTGGGTGGGGGTCCCTGAATCAGGAATATCAATACCATACTCTTTAATTACGCTGGCCCCCTCTCTCTCTCCCTCTGCAGGTGGGCACGGGGCTGGGTCCCACTCTGGAGTTCTATGCCCTGGTGTCTCAGGAGCTGCAGCGGGCCGACCTGGGCCTGTGGAGGGGCGAGGAGATCACCCAGTCCAACCCCAAAGGTACGGCTCGTTCCCCGCCTCCCCGGCTCTGCTGTTTGGGTTCCCGCCAGAGGCCTCGGTGGGCCCAGTAAACCCAAATAACCCAAAATACCTGTTGCACCACGTCACAGCTATACGACCAGTACCTCTAAGACCACAATATTTCAGCTACAGTACCCGTACGACCAGAATAGTTCTGATATACACACAGTATGCGAGAACCAAGCTCAGTGCATTATTTGTGTTTTGAATGCATCTTACTCCGTACTCTGTGTATTCAAGTCATTGAATTGTTTTTTTTCAAGTCAGGGTGGTCATACATGTGTACGTTGTGGTGGAGGTTTCACAATGTGAAAGTAGAAAGTGAAGGTTTACCAGATGAATCTATCATCAGTGCAGTCAACTGTTGAATGGTGGGCGTCCATTTTGGGTCCAGGAGTCAAGTCATCAAGATTTGGCTTGGGTCTTTATTTATTTACCTTGGGTCTGATGAGGTTTGGGTAAGGGAGTGTAGTTTGGGTCGGGTAGGACGTTTTGGAACCGTGAGCGCCTCTGGAGGCGAGGCCATGGACGGTGTTGACCCCCCTCTCTCTGCCCCTCCCCCACACACACAGGAAGCCAGGAGGGAAGCGGGTACATGTTCAGCTCCAGGGGTTTGTTTGCGGTTCCGTTCGGCCGGACCACCAAACCGGCGCACATCGCCAAGGTGAAGATGAAGTTCCGCTTCCTGGGAAAGCTCATCGCCAAAGCGGTCATGGACTTCAGACTGGTGAGCGCGCACCGTTTCTCCTGAACACGTTTCTTCTGCGTGTTCTCCTTTCTAATGGGCGGAGGTATAAAATCCAGCTTCAAGTAAAAGTCCTTCCCAGTATTTTGCGCCAATCACCTGGATTTGCTAATTAGCACAACTCTTCAGCCAGGAGGTAGAACTAATTAGTGAGTTCATGGGTGGAAGAAACACATGGCATGACTTTTACTTTCTGACCCCTGGATTTTACACCTCTGCTAATGGGGCAATGATGGTTATAAAAACATTTACATGCTTTGACGTTCTGGAGGCATTGTTCTAACGTTGTGGCGTCGTTACGCTCTGTTCTCCTTGGTTGTGGACGAGTTGCTTCTGACGTTTCGGGGACGTTGCTCTAACGTTGTGGTGACATTACGCTCTACTGTCCTTGGTTGTGGAAGCCTTGCTCTGACGTTTCGGGGACGTTGCTCTAACGTTGCTGTGACGTTGCGCTCTGCTCCCAGCTCGACCTTCCCCTGGGGCTGCCGTTCTACAAATGGCTGCTGCGGAACGAGGCGTTCATCACCTCCCATGACCTGATGAACGTAGACCCGACGGTGGCCACCTCCATCCAACACCTGGAGGACATCATTCGGCAGAAGAAGAGGCTGGAGCAGGACAGGTCACAGGTGAGTCCCCCCCTCCCCTTTCCCCTGTCCCGTTTCCCAAACCTCAAACCCTGAATGGGGCAGAAGAGCTGTCCCTCTCACCAAAGCCCAAACCGTCCTGCCTGTCTCCCTCCTGGCTTGACCTTCTGTTGCGGTAATCTAGTGCAGGGGTTCCCAAACCGGTCCTGGGGACCCCCTGTGTATGCTGGTTTTCGTTGCAACCACAGTTACAATCCCAGAATTTTAACAAGCTGTAAATTTTTCTTAATTAGGTGCTTTTCATGTTTGGAGGAATTATTCACCCTCTTAAGGCACATTATGTCAGAAATAGCTATGCATGCCATGTAGAATAAACTCCCCATGTTCACGTTGTGCTTATTGTGCTATATTGCAACAATTACATAAAAAGAGGTTACAAAATTATGTATTTTCACTCAAATTAAAGAGTGAAGTGAATAAATAGGATCGTACTTAGGTTAATTAAGTTGTCCTAATTCGTAGGTGTTTAACTCATAATTTTTTCTTTAAGCTTATTAACACAATGCAGGTTTGGCTCGTTATCATTTGCTTTGTGTTTGAATTCTTCATTATCTACCAAATGGTTAGTTTTAGTGGCCATGTGTCCACACTTTCACCAATTAGGAGCCTATTGATTCAAATCAGTCTAAATGGATCTGTTAAATAATTTTCTTATCTTTTTTAAATAATATAGCACAATAAGCACAATGTGAACATGGGGTGTTTATTCTACATGGCATCCATAGCTATTTTTGATATAATGTGGCTTAAGAGGGTAAATAATTCCTCTTAACATGACGAGCACCTAATTAAGAAAAATTAACAGCTTGTTAACATTCTGGAATTGCAACTGTGGTTGCAACGAAAACCAGCATACACAGGGGGTCCCCAGGACCGGTTTGGGAACCCCTGATCTAGTGCATGGATACTCAAATCTGGCCCTCGAATCCAAATCCGGACCTGGTTTTCTTTTCTCCCTGGCAATTAACTGAACATTCAATTATAGCTACTGATTGGCCCAACTGTCTTCACGCCTGACTCCCGGGTAAAGGGAGGGGAAACCAGCAGTTCTCAGCCCTCGAGGACCATGTTTGGAGTAACAGGTTTAGTGACCGGTCACCTTTGCTGTTTTGCAGTACCCCGTAGTGACTGTAGGAGGCGCTAATGTCCTTTTCTCTCCCCCCCAGACGCGGGAAACGCTGCAGCAGGCCCTAGAGGGCCTCAGTATGAATGGCTGCTCTGTGGAGGACCTGGGTCTGGACTTCACCCTGCCGGGGTTCCCCAACATCGAGCTCAAAAAGGGCGGCAAGGATATCCCTGTCAACATCCACAACCTGGAGGAGTACCTCAGGGTATTATTACATTACACACACACACACACACACACACACACACACACACGAACACAGGAATTCTCCTGTACACATTCATACCTGTATTGCTCCTGACACACTCTTTTTCTCTCTCTCTCCCTCTCTCCGTAGTTGGTGGTGTACTGGACGCTGAACGAGGGCGTGTCCCGGCAGTTTGACTCATTAAGGGAGGGGTTTGAGTCAGTCTTCCCCCTGCATCACCTGCAGTATTTTTACCCAGAGGAGGTACGCTCCCCGCTGCAGTTCACCTCTCCACTTGCTCACCCGCTCATTCATTCACCCACCTGTTCACGCTTTCAATTCACCCTTTCACATATTCATAAATTCATCCATTCACACCTCATACAGTCACACATGATTAATCCAGCCATTCACACAGCCATTCATCCATTCACACCTCATGTACTCACCTATTAATTCATCCATTCACACATTATACATCCATATACACCTAATTTATTCATCCATATACACCTAATTTATTCACCCAGTCCTCCATTATTAATTCACCCATTAATTCATCTATTCACACCTCATTAATTCGCCCATTATTAATTCACACATCATTCATTCATATATTCACCCATAATTAATTCACCCATTCACGCATTACTGCTTTGAGGAGTAAACTCTGGCACTCTGGTACTTTATCGCTGTGTGAGGAGGACCAGAGGCTTCTGTCTGGGCTAAAGGAGAGCGTTTACCTGCTGGTCGTCATGGGGATCTTTATCCGGCATTCCGCCCTTTTTGTTTACACGTTCTTCGAGCACCTGCTGAACCTTAAATACCCCAGAAACCGACTAAAGCTCAATTGCAGTCAGGAGCCGCACCACAACAGGAAGTGGTTCTCAGACCCAGCCGCCTGAGTGTCTTTGTGTGCCGGGGCTGTTCAGAGACGAGGCTGAAAGTCTGCTGCTCTTTGTGTTTTAATCCAAATCCGCTCAGCTGGATCAGCTCCTGTGCGGCAGCAGGGCCCACGGCTGGGACGTCAAGACCCTAATGGAGTGCTGTAGACCCGACCACGGCTATACACACGACAGGTAAACTAGCTCACCTGTGACCTCACCAAAACCATAGACACGACGGGTGAACTACCTCGCCTGAATCGTGACTAGAGCTATACACACAACAGGTAAACTACCTCACCTGTAACCTCACCAAAGCTATACACACAACAGGTAAACTACCTCACCAAAGCTATACACACAACAGGTGAATTCACCTGAATCCTGACTAGAGCTAAACACACGACAGGCAAACTGCCTCACCTGAATCCTGACTAGAGCCTAGAGCTACAGTTGAAGTGGGAAGTTTACATACACTTAGGTTGAAGTCATTAAAACTCATTTTTAACCACTCCACAGATTTCATGTTAGCAAACTATAGTGTTGGCAAGTCAGTTAGGACATCTACTTTTTTCCAACAGTTGTTTACAGACAGATTATTTCACTTTTAATTCATTATATCACGATTCCAGTGGGTCAGAAGTTTACATACACTAAGTTGACTGTGCCTTTACATTTTTTATATTTGGTCGCATATCCTTTGCATGCCATGACTTCCTGATGTCTGTGACCCAACAATTGTTGGAAAAATTATTTGTGTCATGCACAAAGCAGATGTCCTAACTGACTTGCCAACACTATAGTTTGCTAACTTGAAATCTGTGGAGTGGTTAAAAATGAGTTTTAATGACTTCAACCTAAGTGTATGTAAACGTCCGACTTCAACTGTATACACAAGACAGGTAAACTACCTCACCTGAATCCTGACTAGATCTGTGCACATGACGGGGGTAAACTGTTCTTTGTCTTTGTCTCTGAAGTGCTTAAATTTAACAGGCCCCTGAAGACGATTTACAGGGCCAGTGTGTTGCAGACTGAAGTGCGCTGTGTAAAGCTGCGCGCCTGTGTTTCTCTGTCCTCAGCCGGTCCGTCAGGTCTCTGTTCGAGGTCCTCAGCAGTTTTGACGCAGAGCAGCAGAGGTTGTTCCTGCAGTTTGTCACCGGGAGTCCCAGGCTGCCCGTCGGAGGTAATGAACTGTTCTTAGTCATTCTGGCAAACGTTTACTTCTTCCCCCCCGATGTATCACAAATTAACTCCTTCCCTCTTGCACGTTAAACGTTTTTATTCCTCTCCTGAGTGTTACGTGTTTATTGTTCCCCGGCTGTGTCGCACTTAAACGGTTCCCCGTGTGACGTATATATTGTCCCCCCTCGCCCCTTGCCTCTGCGTTCCAGGGTTCCGCAGCCTGAACCCGCCGCTGACCATCGTGCGCAAGACGTTCGAGTCGACGGAGAACCCGGACGACTTCCTGCCCTCCGTCATGACCTGCGTCAACTACCTGAAGCTGCCGGATTATTCCGGCGTGGAGATCATGCGTCACAAGCTGCTGCTGGCGTCCCGAGAGGGGCAGCAGTCCTTCCACCTGTCCTGATCCCAGCGGCCGAGCCTCCTCCTAAAGGGACCTTCAGACTGTCTGTTCCCCTAATCAACCACAGTGAGGCGCTGTGCACAGCCTTAGCAAAAATCCATCCTGCTGAATGAAGACCTGATCAATGTATAAAGAATATCCGCCACCCCCTGCCCCCCCCCCCCCCCCCTAAACCCCCCACCCCTCAGCCCACCCTTTTCGCCCTCACAAACTTTTCATCATCCACAGAATTCAGACTAATATCTTCATTTGAATTTAATGTTTAAAAACAAAAAACAAAAAAGTCTGATGTTTTAAATTTGCTTTTGCTGTGAGATATTTAAAAAAAAAAGGGATTTTTTTCCTTCAGAAAAGGCTGAAATAATAAAGGTCACTGTGTACTTGGCGGTATGTGTGTGAGTTTAGAGAAACATTTTTTGCACTGGCTCAAAAAAAGACCACACGGACATTAACTTCTCATGTCTGATTGGAGAGCATCATTCTGCATTGATACTGTTCATGTCTGACTGGATAGCGCTTTTTCTGCTCTGACATGGTTTACGTTCCAATTGGTGGGCTGTTCTTGTTACACTCCACGTGTGATTGCTGGGCTGTTCTGATGCCCCTGACCTCTTGATTGAATAGTTCCGTTCTCCTCTGGCACGATTCTGATTGTTTTACTGTTCCTTTGGCATTCCACGTGATTTATTTCTGGTTTGGTTTTACCAGATCTTTCGGGAAAGCAAGTGGTGGTGGATTGGGAGGCTGTAAGTGTTTAACTTTACGGTTATGTGCTCTTTCGATGGCTTGTTGATGTACAGCCCACAGGATACAGCCCATTCCTGGAAGAAAGCAGATTCCCAACACAGCTCATTGTGTACAAGTCACGCTCTTTTCATGAGGAATGCGCTTGTTGTCCTCAGCGCCATTTTTCTTTTTCTTTAAATGGTTTAATTTAATTAGCAGTTTCTTATCTACAGTGACCCCAGCTGAGAAGTGAACCCACATCCTTTAAGTTACAAGTTAAGTTCCCTGACCTTTGTACTACATTGCTGCCCCAAAACAGCGGGGGAGGAGTTTCACACCAGGGGTGTCGCATTTGAGTCCTGGGGGCCACACCCCCTTACCCAAAACTAGCCATCCCAATAAAGCCCTCTGAACATAAAAATCATTATTTCATGTGCATGCTTTTAGAAAAATGCACACAAAATCAAGAATTGGAAGACTGCAATGTCTACAAATGCTGAATTAAATCGCTCGCTTAGCTAAGTGCTCAAATGCACCGAAAATCCTGCAGGCATCGCGGTCCTCCAGGACAGGAGTGAGAGATTTGCGGCTGTTTTTTTAAAAATTCACCTGGGAGTTTTACATTTCATAGCTGAGAGCATGTGTACAGATCATGGAAGGTGCAGGTACATGTACAGTGCATCCGGAAAGTATTCACAGCGCTTCACTTTTTCCACATTTTGTTCTGTTACAGCCTT
This sequence comes from Synaphobranchus kaupii, assembly GCA_029718625.1. Classification (NCBI taxonomy): domain Eukaryota; kingdom Metazoa; phylum Chordata; class Actinopteri; order Anguilliformes; family Synaphobranchidae; genus Synaphobranchus; species Synaphobranchus kaupii. The sequence continues at coordinate 72,342 of CM056379.1, forward strand.
ATTCCAAAATTGATTAAATTCATTTTTTCCCTCAAAATTCTACACACAACACCCCATAATGACAATGTGAAAAAAGTTTTTTTGAGATTTTTGCAAATTTATTAAAAATAAAAAAATAAAATTTCTCATTTACATAAGTATTCATAGCCTTTGCTTTAACGTATTTTTAAAGTATCACATTTCATATTTGGTCGCATATCCTTTACATGCTGTTACTTCCTGAAGTCTGTGACCATCAATATCAAAAAAACTCATTTTCAGGTACTGTTACAAGCGATACTATAACCTCTCTGCATTTGAATGGATCTCTATGGAAATTGGGGGGTGAGACTAGATTCAGCTGTAAATTACACTGGTACAGTATGGAACACATGGCTGGCTAAATGGCTGTAAGTTATCAAGGGTCTGAGCTATCAAACGAGCCCCAAACCATCACTCTGTTGCCAGATATGGAGTAGATGTGGATGGATCACTGCAAGGGTTATTTCTCCGGACTCATTTTCCTATAGAACTCTATGGGGAAAAAAGTCAGGAGAAACAACCCTTAAAGTGATCCATCCACATCTACTCCATATCTGGCAACAGAGTGATGGTTTGGGGCTTGTTTGATAGCTCAGACCCTTGATAACTTACAGCCATTTAGCCAGCCATGTGTTCCATACTGTACCAGTGTAATTTACAGCTGAATCTAGTCTCACCCCCCAATTTCCATAGAGATCCATTCAAATGCAGAGGTTATAGTATCGCTTGTAACAGTACCTGAAAATAAGATATCGACAGTTTTTTTGATGTTGATGGTCACAGACTTCAGGAAGTAACAGCATGTAAAGGATATGCGACCAAATATGAAATATGATACTTTAAAAATACGTTAAAGCAAAGGCTATGAATACTTATGTAAATGAGAAATTTTAGTTTTTTATTTTTAATAAATTTGCAAAAATCTCAAAAAAACTTTTCACATTGTCATTATGGGGTGTTGTGTGTAGAATTTTGAGGGAAAAAATGAATTTAATCAATTTTGGAATAAGGCTGTAACAGAACAAAATGTGGAAAAAGTGAAGCGCTGTGAATACTTTCCGGATGCACTGTATGTACAGTGTGCACAGATCATGGGAGGTGCAGGTACATGTATGTACAGTGCACAGATCATGGAAGGTGCAGGTACATGTATGTACAGTGTGCACAGATCATGGAAGGTGCAGGTACATGTATGTACAGTGCACAGATCATGGAAGGTGCAGGTACATGTATGTACAGTGCACAGATCATGGAAGGTGCATGTACATGTATGTAGTGTCACAGATCATGGAAGGTGCAGGTACATGTATGTACAGTGTCACAGATCATGGAAGGTGGTTTGTTGCGCTGGTCTTTCTGAGCTGTTGAAACTGACTGCACAAGGCCCATGTTTTTACTTGAGTATAAATAAACTATAACGTGCGTTTATTCATATTTGTTAACTTGGCTTATGGTTTATTCCTCTGGCTGGACTGTTCATAGCAAAATGTTGTGTTAAATCGACTCAGAGTAAATGACAGAGTAAATTTGACCAGTTTGGACTTGTATAAACATTTATTTGTGTAGAATCGTGTAAACTGTTTTCGACAGGAGGTGGGGGTGGGTGTGTGTGTGTGTTTGTTTGTTGGGGGTGGGGAGGTTGGTTTGGCAATTTGTCATTTTTCTCAGTATCTCAAACCATATGCCAGAGCAAATAGATGGGTTTGTCTATCCCTCCTGACTGTGTGTGTGTGCACATACACTTCTCATGGTTCTCTTCCAAATGGCAGTTGTTTTTCTGGTTGAATGGATACAGAGATGGTCTGAACAAAATGTTCTGAATAGGCTGCTCGCACACCAAGCCGGCGACTCCAGACCTGTTGTGTTAACATGGTGTTACAGGGTAGCTGGAGGTGAACTTGGGGTTAAAGGAGACGTTTTTGGCAAGCTTGCGCATGTAGAAAGGGCAAAGTACACAGGGAATAGTAATGATGTGTGTATTGGGAAGAAAACTGAAGCAGTTGCCAAACTTTGTTTGGTCAAATCCTTGAATGAGACTCTGGGCTTTTTGTTAAATGAAAGAAGAGAAATGCTTGGATAGACGATAAGGAAGAAAAGGTAGCTGATAAGGAAGAGGAATGCCGAGGAGTTATCTGAACAGAATCCCCAGGCGTTCAGGCTTTAAATGGGATGATTTAGGACGGCAAGCTTCAAAACGGTCAAGATAACCTTTAACTATTTTCCTCCCCAGATATGAAATTATATCAAAATTGTAACTTTAGACCTGTTACATTGCAACATTCACTGTCCGTTGGAGTCCGCACATTCGCACGCAAGCTCTTTGAAAGTTTTGCAGGCACCCCACTGCTTATCACAGCAGGCACCAAGACTGGATACGAACCAATATCACCCCACAAACCTCTCAACCCTGCCAACAAGGACCAAGCTGAGACCTGACACAAGTGTCCCCAGTCAGCCATCCAACCTGACACTCGTTTTTCCGTATATCAAATAATCCATCGCTGTCAACTCTTCTTAATGAAATAGCAGTCACTGGTCCACTGGATTTCTCTAGCTAAGGGAACAAGATACTAACATTCTGGGCCACAACAATCAACGCATTTCTCACTTTGCAAATATGCGCTCTAGCTTTTCATAGGTGAAGGAAGTCAGGGCTTGTTTACATAGAACTTCAGAACCTTGCATAGAAAACAAGAAATGTACGTTACAGTCGTAGAACTTAGTAAACCGTTTAGATTTCATCTTTTAAGTTTACAAAGGAAGCAATTTCTACAAACAATCATGCAGACACGCAAGATTTAATCCAAACTGTGAGCTGTGCATGTGGCGACCCGGAAACCTCCCCCTGCAGGTCACCCCAGAACCGAATTCTTTGAGGGGGGGGGGGGGGGGGCGGCGCTCCGTTCTCGCGCACCATTGGAATTCGCAGTCCGCCTTCTCCAAATGAGCTCGAGCTGCCCCGGACCGGACCGCTGTGGGAAAAAGGAGACGCCGGGTCGGACATCAGCAAACCACCAGCCACCCGCGTAGAACCACTACATCGTGATAATATGTGGCAGCCCGCTACTGAGAGACTGCAGGTAAAACCACACTTTGTTTTTACACGTCACGTACGTTATAACGGCACATCTTTGTTGTTTCTGACAAAGGCTGTTTGTTATAACGTTAAAATTCCACGCGTACCTTCAACGTGCTTTCTGGGAAGACATCGCAACCACGTCTAGCCAGTTAGCCAAGGTAGCTAACTGGGTTATATAGCATAACGTTAGCTTCGCAGGCTATGCTCTAATCACAATGTGTTTTACAGACTCTACAGTTTGCAAGCTAACTTAACCAAGTTACACTCATCGTTGTGATTCAGGTGCGCAGTGACCCGGGTTTTCGACATTGGTAACCCATTGGTTAGCCTGATTAGCTTTCCAACTTAACGTTAATTATTTTTGAAAAAACAAACCTGTCTTATCAGTAAAGCCGAGATTGCCCTCCGTATGATAATATGCGAGCTCAAATTATGCAAGCAGTGTACGGCACCGTTTGCAACATAGCCCGTTGCGACATTTAATGAATTAGCTGAGCTAACGTTAGTTACTGTAACGTTAATGTCTCCAAACTGAAATATGAATTCGCTTCGCCAACGTTTTTCTTTAATGCTTATGTTGGGCTTCGATGTTTTCTCAAATGTCGAACACTAGCTTAGCTAGCTAGCAAGCAAACGTGGCTAGCTATATTTTAAAATGTCCCAGACATTGTAAAAGAACTCAATGGACATTAATTGTTCCCTAGTTTACGTTAAGTTATGCGTTTTATTTTTTTTTAAAGCTAACTACTAGCTGACATAGCTAAATTGTAATTAAACTTGGCGGAACTTAGTTGTTTGCTTGCTAAGACCAGGCATTACTGCAAACTTTTTGGTGTCCCCCGTCCTCCCCCATGTTCCCCTTTTGTAACAGCCTGTTAGCTCCAGCTCGCTAAGTGCATTATGTAATATTAGCCTGAGTTAACGTTATATCTCCAAGGTGCATTAATCTACGTAGTTCATCATTCAAATATGAGTAAGAAACGTGGACTTTTGAGACCTCGTTTGTGTAAGTAAGTAAATGACCAATGAGGCGTGCTGTACTCCCAGGGGCACGGGGTGCGCGCGCTGGCTGGCACTCTATTCTCGGCTCTGTAATGTTCTCCAGATGGCACGAGACGGCCTGCCAAATGAACTTGCACAATCCCCCCCTCCACAGCGAGCGCGAGCCGGATTGCATAGAGACGTCTGTAAGGTGGTACTGTCGATATATCGGGCTATGCAATTCTGTCACCTTTCAAATGGTAATGTAACCCATACCATTATAGGCAAATTATCTAGAATGGAAAGCTCAAATGTCAAAAACAGAACAATTGACGATTATTAAGTGTGTTGACTCGAATGCGAACGGCGGCACGCATCGTCACAGTCATTCATGAAAACCCCACAAAAAAAATAGGAATACAACAAAAGATCACATCTGGAGTTACATGGTGTTTGCTGATTTGTGCTAATATTTGCTGACCAGTACAGACCGGCAGTACTGGCCCATAGTGACACGCTCACTGCAGTATAGTTTCAGAAAGATGAACCACAGTTGCTGACAATCCCATGTGCTGACATTGCTATGCTCCTGAATTACACCACAATTGACAAACCCACAAACTGGCTTATGGTGGGAGAAACATATATTACAGTAATGTACAGATCAAGCTTTAAAATAAACATACGAAACTTTAACCGCACGTTTACTTGCATTATATTGAGGCACAAGGAGGGCTACAGAGATGTACGGGACTGTGCATGTAGCAGATGGGTTTGTTAGCATTTACTGGCTATCAGTGCTTATTCTCTTTCCCCGGGTGCATGTGAAGCGATCTCACAAAGCAACATAGTGACGCTGACACAACCTTCAAACTGACAAGTCTGTAGATAAGCAGTTCATAACAAAGGAGTTGTTCCCACTAACATTGATTAGCCGGCGGCCTTGGCGTGCTATCACATAGACGCGTAGAGCAGTGCAGCTGCCTCGAACTGCGTCCTAATGACTGTGCTGTCTGGCCTGTATCTGCCTTAACTGTGCTTGACTGTGTTATAATCTAAAGGTGAACTGGTGTTGGGTGTACAATTAAATAATTAAGCACAAGAGCTCCATACAGAACCTAACATTGAATCTTATTGCTTATGATTGTAATTGTTTTAACTAATGTTTCATAAATTATATTTTTAACAAATGTTTTAACTTTAGTTTTAGCTAATGTTTAGTTGGTGGTTCTTTGCTTATTGTCTTATGTAAGGTCTTCTTTTTCTATTTCTCTTCTTCGTTGTGACTAGGCAGTATTGTAAATGAGGGGCTCTCCCTCAATGCTTCCCCAGGTTTAAATGAAGTATTGATTGATTAAGTTGAAAGTAAATCCAGAAATGGATAACGGGCGTCCTGGAATCGGGTTCCCCAGCCCTGGTTTATATTGACACTGGAGGGGTCTTGGCGCTCTCTCGCTCTGGGCTGTGATTGACACGCTGGCCTGGCCCAGGGACGTCAGGCAGGGTGCGGCACCTCATTCTTATTCGCTCAGACGTCAAAACTATCAGTACAGATTGTGTCCTTCTGTAGACACCCCCAGAATAGACTAATCTTCGCAGCTGGGGAAGAGTACACAATGTCCCTGATATGAATGCCGTAGACATAGTAAAAAAATAAATAAATAAAAACTACGTACTGGACCGGTCCGCTCATTAAAGCCATTTGTCTCAGTGTTTTTTTTTGTTTTTTTTTTGTCTCATATCTTCGCAATTCGCCGTTCCAGCACTTTCAGACGATGCTGAAGACCAAGCTGAACGTGCTGGCCCTGAAGAAGGAGCCCCTGCCGACCGTGGTGTTCCACGAGCCGGAGGACATCGAGCTCTGCTCTGCCACTCCGCTGGTGAGGAGCCGAGCCCACGCCGGATACAAGGTACGCACTGCCCGTATCAGGCCCACAGCAGGGGGGGGAGTGCTACGAAGGAGGGTTACTGAGTTAGCTGGATAACTGCACTGAGTAAAACCCGGAACCCTCCCGAATCTGAAACACGGACTGAAGTAAAAAGAGCTGTCCCGGGTTTTACTCTGTTCCGGCAGTTATCCAGCAATCTCAGTAATCTTGCATTGTAGTATACCCCTCAGGCCTATGCAGGCTACCTGGTACTGTTAGCCAAGCTCAGTCAGCTCCATGCTGGGCTGTGCTAGATCATGGTACTGGATCAGTACACATGGAACTGACTAGTATTTATGGAGCTGATTTAGGGCATATGCAGCTTGAAATCAGTCAGCCTCATATCTGTCTGAGCAAGATCATGGAACCGGATCAGTATACTCGGAACTGGACTAGTATGTATGGAAGTGGTTTAGTACGTAAGCAGCTTGAACTGTGTGCATGGGGCCTCAGCTGAAGAGGAATTGTCCTGCACACGTCATTGTTATCAGAGTCACTTTAATGCTGCTATAATGTTGTGTGAAGAATTCCCTCCTCCTCAATCCTTCCCTGTGCGACGTGTTTGGTCACTGATCCAGGACCAGTTAATGTGGCCCCGACTCCTGATGCCTGCTCACCTGATCTCATAGTGGGCAGGGGTCACAGTTCCGGCTGTCTGGAAAAGCCGAAAGCCGTATCCCGTAAATTTAGAATCCAGATATCCTAAGTGCGCCGTAACATTTCCGTTCCTGAAGTTACAGTGTGTCGGCGGGGGCACGTTGCAATTACGCGAAACAATCTCCTTTGTCGCGGGCTTACTGTAAACCCCAGTGGCATGCGTGCAGAGGCTTTTAAGGCACTGCTGGGCCTGGAACTGTTTATAAGGAAGGATGTTTATGCTGACGGCTCTTATAGAGAGGTTATTGTGCAAAGGGTCACAAGGCTTTGTGTGTGCCACAGCGGACCAGCTAGGGCTTTAGAAGCTAAGTGGTGGATTGGGGGTGTACCCCTCGACGGTACCAATTTACTTGCAGTGCAATTTGACGGAGAGAGGTTAGAACTTGCAGTGAAGTGTACTTTTCCAGCGACGTGATTGGACGGGAGTGGGGAGTGTTGAACAGGCTGGACAGAAGTATACCGGTTTACCAGCAACAACAGTTAAGCAGTGGCTTCACTGCCCCTGGTCTTCACGTTGTTGCCGTGACGACAGAACTGGGGGACCAGGTAGCCAAAAGCCAAAATTATCAGTCAAACAGAGCTAAAATTTATAATGCCATTAAAGCAATTATATAGGCAATGAATTATTCATCCATGATGCATAATATAGTATCATAAAACAGTTACATGAGGATTGAATGATTTAAAGATTTATGCCAGTAGTTATGCATAATTGAACAATTATTCCTCCGCTGAACGGTGAAGAGGTTCACAGACATTGTATTTTTTTTTTGTTGATTTTGGAACACTGGTTTTAAAACTATGAAGGTCAAAAAACTATTTAAGTCATGAAATTGCATGTCATACCATAGTCCCTCAGGGCACTGAGAACATTGCAACATTGCTGCTTTTGCAGAGTGCTGGACATTCAGCCCATTTTGGCTTGTCACTTGCCAGTATCTGAACAATATGAAAATAAAACATGAATTTATTGTGTGTGTGTGCGTGCGTGCGTGCGTGCGTGCGGAAAAAGGGGAAACGAGTGTATTAATATAAAGGATTCAGAGGAGCAATGGGGAGTCTGTGTGGCACAGTCACATACACAACTGAAAGGAAATCACAGAAACCTGTGTATACTGTGGCGAGTGAGTGAGTGAGTGAGTGAGTGAGTGAGTGAGTGAGTGAGTGAGTGAGTGAGTGAGTGAGTGAGTGAGTGAGTGAGTGAGTGAGTGAGTGAGTGAGTGAGTGAGTGAGTGAGTGAGTGAGTGAGTGAGTGAGTGAGTGAGTGAGTGAGTCACTCACACACTCACACTCACTCACACTCACTCACACTCACTCACACTCACTCACTCACACTCACTCACTCACACTCACTCACTCACTCACTCACTCACTCACTCACAGTGACAGACAGGATCACCTGCTTCTGTACACCTATTAATTATTGTGGGTTATTTATGTTCTTATAGACAAGGGCCACACTCGCATCTTACACAGGCTTAGGGTGGTTGTGTGGGCACGAACACACCCACACACACACACATTCTCTCTGATGGATAATCTGAAGTGAGAAACAGAAGGAGCTCTTGTGTTGCGGCCTGCACTTGTTGCCACGGTGACAGGACCCAGTCAGTGGACCCACGCCCCGCTGTGGATGGGGCTTTGAAGGTGGGCGGAGACTACGCCAGTGTTTGAGGTGGGAATGCGTGTGGCGGGCTGGCTGTCCATCTGTGCTTTCCCTGAAGCCTGGTTCTCTGTTTCCCGCAAACCCAGATGTCTCTGACTGCAAATAGTGGCAAAGGGGGGAGTGACAAACCCTCTTTCAACAGCAAGCATTAGAGCTCACTTCTGGGCTTAACTTCATTCATAAAACATCTCGGAGTAGCAGCGCTGATCCAGGATCAGTTCTCCACCGTCCGTTTCGCTACCTTACCCATTACGAGCTAAAACGTAAAACTGATCCTAGATCACCAGTCTTGCTCTGAGTCGCAATGAATGCAGACGGGACTTGATCTGACTTATTAATGAACGTGTTTGTGGCACAGAAGTGCGGCAGCTTTTGATAGTTTTTATTTATTTATTTTTTATTTTCCCCCCCCCCTCTGTATCTGTGCAGCCTGTTGTTATTGACGGTGTGAGATTTGTGCGAAAACGCATTGTTGTGTTGCCTATTCTTACCTTAAATGAGGTCCCCAATGGAGTCAAGTCCTTGTGCTGTCCTCGATCACTTCAAATGTACGTTTTTTTTAAATTTTTTATACTAGTGTTTGGATGTGTGGGTGTGTACTTGCTTTTAAAGGTTGTATCAGCGATTTTTGGGTGACGTCACTTCTGAAGCGAAATCCCAAACAAACATACTTATGAATAATTATGTTATGTTTTAAAAAATAGTGTTCAAGCATCCAGAATTATAACCACGTTAATAACGTTTGTAAGAAACCAAACCGTTTGTAAATCCGTCAAGATTTCAGCGAGATAAGAGTATTAGCGTTTGTGCAGATCATTGTGATTGGTTGGAATACTGTTTATTTTGGTTTTGAGTGGTTGGTAGTACCATTTGTTTTTGTGTACGATCTCGGAGCATAGGCTGCCTACAGAGACGCGGTTTTTTGACGGCCTGCTTATGGGGCGGGCAGCTAGCGGATCGTGAGGAAAAATCAGATGAATGTGATCATTTATGTTTCCACCCAAAATCGCTGATACAACCTTTAATGATGTAATAAACGTGTTCCTTCACCCACCTGCAGGTGGCGTACCTGGGCAAGGTGACCATCTCGGGGTCCCAGTTTCTCTCTGGGTGCACGGAGTCGGCGGTGATCGGGCTGCGGGAGCACAGGGCCCGGGGCCACGCCCCGCAGGCCGACGCCCTCCTGGAGATCCGCCCCTTTCAGGTGCGGCTGCGCCACCTGGACGAGCAGGGCGAGGCGTCCGTCGCCGCGGAGACCCACCAGGTGTCGCGCATCGCCTACTGCACGGCGGACCACGCGGTCAGCCCCAGCGTCTTCGCCTGGATCCACCGGCGGATCAACGACGACCTGACCTTCCAGATGGACTGCCACGCGGTGGAGTGCGCCACCAAGGTGGAGGCCAAGCGGCTCGCCCACGCCATGATGGAGGCCTTCCGCCAGACCTTCCACAGCATGCACAGCGAGGGCCGCATCCCGCCCGCCGGAGACTCCGCCTCCGGCGACGGCTGAGCCGGCGACGCCCCCCCCCCCCCCCCACGCCTGCTTCATAGGACAGTACCGGCTGCTGAAGAAAGGGTGGAGTAGAGAGAAGGGGAGGGGGGGGTTGATTTATTGGGGAGGTGGGGTTGGGTGGGTGGGTGGGTGGGGGAGGTGGGGTGAGAACTTGGGGACCAAATACTTGGGGACCAAAAGAAAAGCTACACACAGTGTGATGTGAGCTACAGTGCGCTACATTGCCAACCCGTTGAGAACCTGCAGGCCTGCACAGTTCAGACAACTATGGTGTTTACCTGCACATTTGTACACCTGTATGGGTTTGAATGAGTCATGTTTACCTGCTCACCTATACACCTGTGTGGTTCCCAAGGTTTCATTGTGCAACACTGTCTTTGCAGCGACACCTTGACTGAACAGAACTGTGCTCTGAGTTTTACCTATAACTGGCTGAGTTTTGAGCTATCTGTCATTAATAATGACATTTTTTAATTGCCGTCTGACAGTGAGGGGGAGTTTGAGAGTGTGGGTTGTGTGTTACCGTGGTGATAGAGGCCTGGGGAGAGGCGTGGCCGTGGATACGTTTGACGATGAGTAGCGTACTCCGCTGCTCTTAAATGACGTCAGCATGTCGCCGAGGCCCTCGGGTTTGAAGAAAGGAGAGGTGTTAACAGCCCACTGTTTGGCCGTGCAGTATTTCTGTTTAAAACATTCCTTGTAGCGAAATCTTTTGGCACACGTCCATGTCAATGTTTGAAATAATTTTTAAGCCTAAAGGGGCAGTTCGCCCAGAAATTACATTTTGATTGAGTTTCTACAGACCCTGTGTGCTGTCTATCCATCCAGGTAGTTTTTCTGGGAACTTGCTAGTTTTGTAGATATCTGCCGCAACTCACCTTAACCTCAATGGGTCCAAAGTTTGTGGCGGTCAAAGCGCCAAAAATTAACGTTCTAAAAGATCAACAGCAACGTCTCTTCTTTACAAATATAATGAAGCGGTTACTCGCAAACATCCACAGGCCTTGTGTACATTTATTTTTGAAAACTACTTTCTACCGAAGTACGCCAACTGTGTATATCCGCGCAAAGCACGTCAGTGTTCTGTGGCTTGGTGTCAACACGGTGCGCTACAAGCATTGGACCCGTCGAGGTCCGTTCTATCAGGGTCAAATCAAGTTGTGCTGCAGCAGGATCTATAAAACTAGTGAAATCTCAGCGAAACTGTCTGGATGGATAGATAGCACTCATTTTCGGGTGAAATGCCCCTTTAAAACTTTTCTGTTTAAAACATTTCTGTAAAATCTTTTAGCACACGTCAGTGTTTGAAATTTATTTTAAGCCTAGACACAAATGTTTGGGTTAGATGTGCGGTACCAGCCAACGGTGGCATTACTAGTGTTAAATGAGATGTGTGTGGCGTAACTGGTCCCATACTGGGATTTTAATTAATTTTGTCAAATCCAGTACATTTTTAAGAGAATATGTGCCATATATGTGTGTGTCAAATAGAAAGGTCACTTAATTTAGTCAGTATTTCAGGGATACAGTATATTGGTGGAGCCCTTGAGAGCAGAGTCCAGCGAGAGTCGAATCTAAGACCGTGTGTCTTTTGGCTGAAAGCAAACTCCATCAAATCATCACACGATCATTCGCAAGTGTTTTTCGTTTGTGAACTGCGAGGGGACCGTCCGCCATTTTTGTTTGCCGTCCGGTAGTGACGGGAGAATGAGGAAGCCCACAATTGGTGGAGCCTCCGTATGACTTCCCTGATCTGATCCAATCAGTTGTGTTCTGCTGTGAAGTCTTTTTAATTGGTTGAGACAAGTCGATGATGGACAGGCCATTGTGGCTCTGCCCGGTATGGGGCTAATGAGTCCTCTCTGCCATCAGTACTGCCTGGCGCCTGTGTCCAGTCTTTAGTTCACTCTCAGGACATTCTCGTCAGGACTTAATCCGAATTGCAGTGGGGGGGGGTGGGGGGTGGGGGGGGGGGGGGGCGTCAAGCTGTTTTTGAAGTTTTCCAATAAGCTTGTAAATGAAAGATTTTAACAGATTTTTTTTCAGACGTTATAGCGTATATGTTTAACGGTACTGTTTTTACGTAAGCAAAAATGGAAGAAGTGCGATGTTGATTTGCCTGACTGTGATTTATAAACCCCCCCCGCTGTGTGGCTTACGAAGCGACAGGGAGTTAATGTGAAAAAGAGGGCCGTATACAATCAAATGACAGGGCGGGCTACGGTTGGCCCGTCTCAGAATAAATGTATCATGTTTCATTATGTGTTTTCTACACTGTATTTGAGCATATAAAACAACAAAATATATAAAGTATTTACCCAGAGTCTGTGGCTCATGTTTTCAGTTGATTTGCTGAGGGGTTTTAAGCTCAGTACAGCAGTGATTCTGACCGTGTGATGTGATGAGTTTATAAAATTGCGTTCACTTAACGGTGGAACTGACAAGCTTGTGTGGGTGTGTGGCGTTTAAGTGTGTGTATGGTTTCTTGTGTGTGTGTGTGTGTGTGTGTGTGTGTGTGGGTGGTGTGTAAATGTGTGTGTGTGTGTGTGTGTGTGTGAGTGCTTGTGCTTGTGTGTGTGGGCGGAGTGTGTGTGTGTGTTGGTGGTGTGTAAATGTGTGTGTGTGTGTGTGTGTGTGTGTGTGGGGGGGGGGTGGTGGTGTACATGTGTGTGGGTGCTTATGTGTGTGTGTGTGTGTGTGTGTGTGTGTGTGTGTGTGTGCTTGTGCTTGTGGGTGTGGGTGGAGTGTAAGTGTGCGTGTGTGTGGACGGAGTGTAAGTGTGTGTGTGTGTGTGTGGGGGGGGGGGGGGGGGGGGTACGTGTGTGTGGGGTGCTATGCGTGTGTGTGAGTGCTTGTGTGTGGGCGGAGTGTAAGTGTGTGCCTGCTTGTGTGTGTAGGCGGTGTGTAAGTGTGTGTGCTTGTGTGTGTGGGCGGAGTGCAAGTGTGTGTGTGTGCTTGTGTGTGGACGGAGTGTAAGTGTGTGTGTGTGTGTGTGTGCTTGTGTGTTTGGGTTGTGCTCTGGGTCTTTCCTGCTTGTCCTGCCATATGACCCACTTCCTGGAGAGTGTCAGTGTGCGAATGAGGCCACACAGCACAGGCCTGTTGGGCCCAACGTGGGGTTCCCCTGCTGCACCCCTCTGTGTTAATCATGATTATGAAAGTCGTATAAATCTCTTCTCGCTGCTCAGCTACGTGCACCCCCCCTGACCCCCCCCCCCGCCCCCCCCCGCCCAAAAGAAATAATCCCCGACTGAGAGGCCCTTCAACCCCCTGTCCCACAGGCTGGCCAATGGACATTCTGGGAATTTAGGTGTGTGTGTGTGTGTGTGTGTCTGTGTGTGTGAGAGAGGAAAATGAGCCTAAACACAATATAAAACACTGATGAAGTACAAAGGCCCGTGAGCATAATCATCACAGATATTCGATTGCAATGCCGTCTCCTATTCTTAAATGTGTAACTGAAGCAGCCTTGTTCTTTAAGACACAATATGGTGTCGTGTCTAACAGATTAAAGCATTATTTCCCCCTGTAACTTCTCTCTTGGTTTTCAGCATATATAATGAACAGCTTATTCAAATGTCATCTGTAAAGGGGATTGTGTTTTGGGCAACTGATTCATTAATTGATTGACAGTCAAAATCCTATCTGGGTCTTAAATGCTTAACGGCATAGGTACCTGGTTACCACAGTCTCTAGCTGTGGGAAACCATAGGCTGAAAAAAAGCTAATGGCAATGAGTCAAACCGGAATTCTTAGTAAATGAACATGGAAACGCATAAATGCATGTTCTCAGTTATTTTAAGTAATTACGGGATTGGATGTAAAAAAAAACTAAAAAAACACACACATAGCGCTCCCCATGACTGAATTTTGCAAGCCCTGCTTTAGAGTGATAAGGCATTTAAAAAAGGTGGATTGGTTGTGGCTCTAAACGGTGGTGGAGTTTAATGGAAACAGTGTTTATTCTTAGACCACATGGGGCACTACAAGCATTTCTGGGGGGGGAAACAAAGCTTGAAATGGAACCCCGCGGAAATAAATGCGAATAGAAACCGATGTCTGCTTGAGCTGAAGCGCTGAAAATTACTTGGCCCCTGATTTCTGTGTATCTGGGATGATCGTGGCTGTGTCCGAATCGGAGCCCTATTTACTGCGTCCTGTGTACTAGCATACTGTATACTGCTTACTGCATACTGTTTAGTGGCATGCAGTATGCAAAAAATATCCTCCGTACTATTATCAGCGAAAACCCGGAAATAAGTATATCATCCGGGGGATGTTAAGAATACTCAATCTTGTTGCATACTTAACAGCTTTTTAAAAAAGTACACTCAACTGGCACATACTTAATAGTAAGTAAGCAAGTGCGCTGGTTCGGACACGGCCCTTGGCTGTGAAGAGCCCGTGGAATTGGGGAGGTTAGAACCAGAATGCTCAGTAGAGTACTACATGGAGGCTTGGTAAACTATGAAACTATGTAGAACGATACTCGTCTGTGCACTACTGAAGCTTAAAGGATAGGTTTGATAGGTTTTACTCAGTGCAGTTATCCAGCTAACTTGGGCTGTGTCTGAATCAGCCCTATCTACTGTGTCCTGCATCCTGTGTACTAGCATACTGTATACTGCTTATTGCATACTGTTGACATGCAGCAACTCAGTAATTTTTTTGTGAGTTTTGTGAAACAGGGTCCAGGTGGTCTCCTAGAGCTTTATGATACTCAATGACAATATGGATGACTGGAACGTTCTTCTTCCTCTTTCACTTCCTGAGACAAGAGGCGTTAAATGCCCTTGGACGTCACAAAAGTGGTGACATCAATATACCTATTTCTATGGTCATTTTTTATTTTTTCTTCTTGCAAATCAATACTGCTGTTCCCTCCCAAGGGAGAAACACATAAATATATTCCCGGACTTGGTAGTGCAGTAAAAAATGCTTATAACAGTGTTACAGACGATCTATGAACATGTATATTTTTCAGTGTGCCGTTATTACGGCTGTGCAGTACCAGTGTTAGAGGTCTTGGGTTGAGGGAGAGAAGCGGCAGCCTGTACCATTTCAGAATCATCTCTAACGGAGCTATTGGCCCCTGTGTGCTGTGAGTGGCGCAGCGTGTTTCCCCCTTAATGAGTCTCTGATGATGTGGTTAATGTGTTATTTTTGTCCAATTGGTTCCTAGCCTGGCGGGTGCACTGTTCACCCCCCCAAATGCCATGTACACTCCTCCTGGTACCCCACGGTAGGTATGGCAACCGCTCTGTTCCCTTGGAATACCCGGCATACATTTCTGCCTTCTGTCTGTCTAATGATTATTATTATTATTATTAGTATTACTTCCCCTCTCTTTCCCAGGTCTGTGGGGCCACCGTCTTTTAGAGGAATAGCGTCAACCTTTTGTGACGGGTCTACAAAGGGGCCTGGGTTGCTCCGGTGCCCGGCTACTGGAGAGGCTCTGATTCGGACAGTGCCTGAGTTAATTCACTGCGCGCTGGTTCTCTCCCCAGGACAAGCAAATGCTGAATACCGGCCTTTAGTGACGCGCAGAAGATTGGCTGATTATTGCCTCTGAGGAGAAGAATGAGGCGCGGAGCTGACTTAATCACAGGTTAGGAGATTAGTCACACATCTGTGATCTCAAAATAAGTAAAAAAACAATCTAGTGTATGCATGCAGCATGCAAATCGTACACACATATGGGCCCACGTATGTATTCTGTACACCTACACACAGACACGGACACACACACTTCTCTCTCGACTCAGAGGGAGGAGAGGAAAGAGACGTGGCAACATCTCATAACCGTCTTTTCCAAAAGCGATCACCTCATTAGGAATAATACCGGAATGTTACTGTCCCCGACATTCCTCTCGCACCTCTGACTCTGAGTCCCCATCACTCTCTCTCTACCTCCTCTCTCTCTACCTCCCTCCTCTCTCTCTCTCTACCTCCCTCCTCTCTCTCTACCTCCCTCCTCTCTCTCTCTCTACCTCCCTCCTCTCTCCTTTCCCTAAGTCGTTCCCCTCGCCCCCCCCCCCCCCCCCCCAGAATCTCCCCCGTTTTATCTTTTATGCATGGGATCAAACAGAAAATGAAGGAGAGCTCTCTGTGTGGATTTCTGCCTCCGGTGATGGTGACAGGTTATCTTTAGTCTAATAATAGCCAGAAGCAGCACAAATAGCCGCCTGTCATGGCGAGGGGAATGTGGGTGGAACGTAGTCTTTTATTTACCAAATTACAGAGATGAGCCCTTTCGACAAATGATTTGGAAAAGAAAAAAAAAAAACATTAATCATACATGTGCGTATATATGGTATACTTTATGTGTATGTATTTTTAAACTGTGACTGAGTGCTGGTATTGTTGCCTGTGGGGGAAAGAAATTACTTACAGGATCATTCCTGAGTGAGTCTCAATCGTTGCTCTCCCTTTTCCACTCTGTTAAGCTTAAAGGGATAGTTTTGAATTTTGGACATAATGTCTCAATTACGACTTACCCATGATGTAGTTGATTGATGGAAACCATTTTCAGATAATTCCATGCTGTCCCTTCTTTTGGACATACACACATTGCTAATGCTACCGCAACTCTAAGGTAACTGCTAGCATCCACTACCAAACGCACTTAAACACTCCACAGTGCACCCAAAGCAAATAAAATACGACGACAGTCTATCTGGGTTATTGACTTCAAAAATGATGGTATAAACACTCAAAATAACCCAGATACACTGTTGTTGTATTTTATTTGCTTTGGGTGCACTGTGGAGTGTTTAGGTGCGTTTTGGTAGTGGATGTTAGCTTAGAGTTGCGCTAGCATTAGCAATGTGTGTATGTCCAAAAGAAGGGACAGCATGGAATTATCTGAAAATGGTTTCCATCAATCAACTACATCATGGGTAATTGAGACATTATGTCCAAAATTCTGAACTATCCCTTTAATCTCTCCCTCCCCTCGCCTAACTATCTCTCTCTACAGTGAATTTATTAATGTTTTCAGGTAAGCCACATAGATTTGACTGATAATGACTTAATTGGGATTTAGCAGAAAACCCTGATGATGGTATTTCACAGATGGTTTACCTTCATGGCCCATTTTCCTCCCAGCTCTATAAGAATAAATCAACATAATCCCCCCCCGCCTTACGGTTCCCGGAGTCTAATGGCTATTGCTGTATTATATGTGTGTTCAGTTATAACGGTATATTTTCTTGCAGTGATCTATAAATATGAAAGCAGCTTTGGGTATCCATAACAGCCCGTTTCTCTTTCCGCCCGTATAACAGTCGTCATAGGATCTCAAACGGCCTCCCCCCCCCCCCCCCCCCCCCCCCCCCCATTCGGCTGCATGCAGATCTTTCATCTTCTGCTAATTGTAAAAAATGACACGTAGTGGGGGAAAACTCAAGCCCGCTAAAAACACGGGGGCGCCGATCTTCAATTTAAATCTAGAAGGAGAACAGGCGAGAGAGTGGTCGGTCGGAGCAATAGGAGCAGACGCGGGAAAGCATGCGCACATGTGCATCGCGTAGGTTGCCGGGAGTGAGTTTTTTGATAAATGCTAAAGGTTTCACGCAGAGCTGAATCGTCATGCTAGCGTGCTTTTCAGACACTTTCTGCACCTGATTGTGACTCACGATCCAGCCACAGGGAGTAAAAATAGAACTATTTGAGGAGCAAACGGGAGTAGCGGCGGGAACCGAGAATGAGACAATGAAACGGCATGGCATTAACCCAGAAACGCATCGGGTTGATTCGGTTTGGGTGGCTGTGGAAGCTCACATAAAAGTAGCCTACTGTGGCATGTCATATCAGGCTTGGCTGTTTTCTCACGAAATCCACTGAAAACGCATCAGGATTTATTTTTGTATTAATCCCGTGCAAGATTCATTATCAGGCTTTTAACAAGCTGTGGATTCCATTCCTGCACCTCTGCTCATTAAAGTAAAACACCTGTGGATGAGACGGAGGATGTTAATGATCAATATGAAGGTTATTCAATCCTTTTTTGAATCCAAGCCTTATGTGAAATCATACCCTTCACATTGAAATTGCAATTTTAGAACATCAATGTCTCAATTTGAGTTTCCAGGTAAAAAAAAAAAAAAGCATTGTAGGTGCAAGTTTACTTTTTTGAAAACACTGCAAGAATCCTGCATCTGAATCTGATTCCTCCGTTTGAGTGAAATATATCTGAGTCCTTTATCTGAATTCTGAGCTTGAGTACTGCATGTATCTGGGTCCTGTAATTTATTTCTTTCTTTGTTCATTATATCTGAGTCACTGATCTGAATTCTGAAGTTGAGTACTATAAACGAGTCCTGTAATTGATTCCTTTCTTTAATCATTACATCTGAGTCACTGATCTGAATTCTGAAGTTGAGGACTGTAAACATGTCCTGTAATTGATTCTTTTCTTTGATTATTATATCTGAATCACTGATCTGAATTCTGAATCTGAGTACTATAAACGAGTCCTGTAATTGATTCCTTTCTTTAATCATTACATCTGAGTCACAGATCTGAATTCTGAATCTGTGTATTTTATCTGAGCCTCGAATCAAGTCTTTGCCCATGAGTCCTGGTTACTGAACCTGTGCAGTCGGGCCATGAGTTGTTTTGGTTATTCCCGTTTCTCTGGGACCCCCATTCCCCCTGAGTATCCCCTCCCTCCAACAGCGTAAATCCACGGAAAAAGGACTTTCAACATTGACCTCCGGGGACTCGCCTTCTGCGTGACAGTGGAACCG
This sequence comes from Synaphobranchus kaupii, assembly GCA_029718625.1. Taxonomy (NCBI): domain Eukaryota; kingdom Metazoa; phylum Chordata; class Actinopteri; order Anguilliformes; family Synaphobranchidae; genus Synaphobranchus; species Synaphobranchus kaupii. Next base: position 90,937 of record CM056379.1, read on the forward strand.
TTATTTACCCACAACACCCTGCTGTCAGCGCGGATTGGCGCGTCGCTGCTCCGCCATTACCCAGCAGGCAGTGAAGCCCTGGCCTGTCCGCCCACGAGCGCTGTGCGCTGGCACGGGTTGGAGGCCGCCCTGACCGCAGGAGAGAGGCCGAAAGGAACTCCAGCTGGAGAGCAAGCTGCATGCAGGAGAGGTAGCCTATGGCGATGTCTGGGAAATGTCATTATCCCCCCCCATCAGCATCACCAGCTGACTGCTCTGAGGCAGGGGGGCTTTTCTAAAGGCCTCTCCTGGAGGGATGAAATTATTTTCTCCTGACACTTCGCAACACCACTGGAGTGAATCAGATCCTCTTGAACCCCGATAACACATCATTGACCTCTCACATTTGAACCATACCATTTATAATCGGTTGCATTTACATATATTAATTTACAGAAGGTCTATACAATGAAAATATATTCCAGAACATGTGACAGACTATAAAAAATATTAAGATATTATATATATATACAGATCCTTTCCAAAAAAATTAGAATATCATGGAAAAGTTTTTTTTTTCCATAATTCCATTCAAAAAGTGAAACTTTCATAAATTATAGATTCATTACACACAGTAATTAAGTGAAATATTTCTAGCCTTTATTTGTTTCATTTTTCATGATTTTGGCTTACAGCTCCAGAAAACCCCCAAAACAGTATTTCAAGGAAATTAGAATAGTGTGTAGAAAATCAGCATTTACTTCAGTTATTTCAGAGAATGTATATTTTAGACTGAGTGTCACACTCTAATCATCTAATTTACTCAAAACACCTGCAAAGTTTTTCTACAGATGTGTCGTTAAATTGGACAGGTATCTCAGTTTGGTTCAGTATGGGGAAGACTGCAGACTTGACAATTAGCCAGAAGACCATCATTGACACCCTCCAGAAGATGGGTAAGCCATAAAAGGTCATCGCTAAAGAGGCTGGCTGTTCACAGAGTGCAGTGTCCAAGCATATCAATAGAAAGTTTAGTGGAAGGGAAAAATGTGGCAGGAGAAGGTGCACAAGCAAAAGAGATGACCGTAGGTTTCAGCGGATTGTCAAGCAAAGACGATTCCAAAATTTGGCGGAGATGCAGAGGGAGTGGACTGAGGCTGGAGTCAGTGCTTCAAAAACCACTACGTACAGAGTGTGACACTCAGTCTAAAACATTCATTCTCTGAAATAACTGAAGTAAATGCTGATTTTCGACACACTATTTTAATTTCTTGAAATACTGTTTTGGGGGTTTTCTGGAACTGTAAGCCAAAATTGTGAAAAATGAAACAAATAAAGGCTAGAAATATTTCACTTTGTGTGTAATGAATCTATAATCTATGAAAGTTTCACTTTTTGAATGGAATTATGGGAAAAAAAACAACTTTTCCATGATATTCTAATTTTTTGGAAAGGATCTGTATGTATATATACAGTCGCGGCCACTATTATTGGCACCCCCTGTAAAGATGAACTAAAAGGGTTATAAAAAATTCACCGTTTGGTGAATTAGCTTAATCTTACACTGAAAAAACAAGAAGAATCCAACCTTTAATTGACATTAATTTATTAAGAGAAAAAAAAATCCCTCATCAAGAAATAATTATTTTTAACAAAACCACATTGGCCACAATTATTGACACCCCTGCATTTATATATAGAATAAAGTAATAATTTTTAATATTTGGTCACATATCCTTTGCATGCCATGACTTCCTGATGTCTGTGACCCAACAACATCAAAAGACTCTTGATATCTTATTTTCTGGTACTCTTACAAGCGATACTATAACATCTCTGCATTTGAATGGATCTCTATGGGAATTGGGGGGTGGGACTAGATTTAGCTGTAAATTATTCTGGAACAGTATGGAATACATGGTTGGTAAAATGGCTGTAAGTCAACAAGGGTCTGAGGTATCAAACAAGCCTTAAACAATCACTCTGCTGCCAGATATGCAGTAGATATGGATGGATCACTTTAAGGGTTGTTTCTCCTGACAAATTTTCCTATTGAACTCTATGGAAAAATAAGTCAGGAGAAGAAACCCTTCAAGTTATTCATCCATATCTACTGCATATCTGGCAGCAGAGTGATGGTTTAAAGCTTGTTTGATACGTCAGACCCTTGATGACTTACAGCCATTTAGCCAACCATGTGTTCCATACTGTTCCAGTGTAATTTACAGCTAAATCTAGACCCACCCCCCAATTCCCTTAGAGATCCATTCAAATGCAGAGAGGTTATAGTATCGCTTGTAAGAGTACCAGAAAATAATATATCAAGAGTCTTTTGATGTCGTTGAGTCACAGACATCAGGAAGTCATGGCATGCAAAGGATATGTGACCAAATATTAAAAACTATTACTTTATTCTATATATAAATGCAGGGGTGCCAATAATTGTGGCCAACGTGGTTTTGTTAAAAATAATTATTTCTTGATGAGGGATTTTTTTTTTCTCATAATAAATTAACGTCAATTAAAGGTTGGATTTTTCTCATTTTTTCAGTGTGAGATTAAGGTAATTCACCATACGATATATTTTGTATAACCCTTTTTACTCGTCTTTACCAGGGGTGCCAATAATAGTGGCTGCAACTGTATATATATATATATACACTACTCACAAAAAGTTAGGGATATTTGGCTTTCGGGTGAAATTTATGGAAAATGTAAGTTCACGCTACAGTGATATTATACGTATCATGAAAGTAGGGCATTTAAGTAGAAGTATGCAATGGTGATTTCCTCATCTCAAACAATTTATTGAAACAAAAGCCAACAACAGTGGTGGGTATACCACAACAAAAATGTCAATGTCTCAATAACTTGTCATGTGCCCTTGAGCATCAATTACAGCTTGACAACGACGTCTCATGCTGTTCACAAGTCGACTTATTGTCTGCTGAGGCATGGCATCCCACTCTTCTTGAAGGGCGGCCCTCAGGTCATTGAGGTTCTGGGGTACAGAGTTACGAGCCTCTACACGGTGAGTCAGCTGATCCCATAGGTTTTCTATGGGATTCAGGTCTGGAGAAAGTGCAGGCCACTCCATTTGAGGTACCCCAGTCTCCAGCAGCCTTTCCCTAATGATGCGACCTCGATGAGCTGGAGCATTGTCGTCCATGAAGATGAAATTAGGCCTGTGTTGTTCATGCAGGGGCACAATGACTGGATTAATGATGTTATTCAGGTAGTATGGGCTTGTCACTGTACCATTCACAAAGTGTAGGGCAGTTCTGTATTGACTAGACACACCTGCCCACACTGTAACACCGCCACCACCAAAGGGTCGTCTGGTGACAACAGTGGCTGATGCATAGCGCTCTCCTTGACGTCTCCAACATCGTTGGCGGCCATCATTTCTGCTCAACGTGAATCGACTTTCATCAGAGAACAGCACTGAGGCCCACTGGTCCCTCGTCCAGCGTAAATGCTCCCTGGCCCATGCAAGACGATGACGCCTGTGCCTGGTGGTGTGGTCAGGTACCCTTGCAGGTTGTCTAGCACGCAGACCACGCTGATGTAAACGGTTTCGAATGGTCTGACGTGACACTTGGGTGCCTCTCACCTCCCTTAAATGTGCCTGGAGTTGAGTGGCATTCATCATCCGGTTCCGCAGGGCACTGTTCACAATGAAGCGGTCATCAGTGTGGGATGTGGCCAAAGGACGTCCACTTCTATGCCTTTCTGTGACTCTTCCAGTCTCTCTGTATCTCTGTTGCAACCTGCTGATGACACTCTGTGACACTCTAAGCTCAGTGGCCACTTCCCTCTGAGAACATCCTGTTTGAAGCCTCGCAATGGCGAGGTACTGTTGATCAATTGTTAGGTGTCGTCTTGGTCTCATGATGTCAAAATGTGAACAGCATGATGAAGAGGACTGTTTAAATACCAATTCTAATTGAACCAGGAAATTTATTGGTCGATTCATGGATCAAACACCTGTTGTGAATTTTGCCATTCAGCTCCTTGTTAGAGAACAGCAAGTTGTGCAAAAAGTACTGAAACATTGAATAGTTGGACATGTGCATTCAAAAGTTTAGAGAAGGTCAAATTAATTTCACCTGTAAAGGTTATAGTGCATTTTAGGTTCATCCTGAAATTTCACCCGAAAGCCGAATATCCCTAACTTTTTGTGAGTAGTGTATATATATATATATATATATACACTACATGGCAAAAAGTATATGGACACTTGCTCATCCAACATCTAATACCAAAATCATGGGCATTAATATGGAGTTGGACCCCCCTTTGCTGCTATAACAGCCTCCACTCCCCTGGGAAGGCTTTCCACTAGATGTTGGAACATTGTTGTGGGGATTTGCTTCCATTCAGTCAGAAGAGCATTAGTGAGGTCGTGCGCTGATGTTGGGAGATTAGGCCTGGCTTGCAGTCGGCTTTCCAATTGATCCCAAAGGTCTGTTTGATGGGGTTGAGGTCAGGGCTCTATGCAGACCAGTCAAGTTCTTCCACAACAATCCCGACAAACCATTTCTGTATGGACCTTGTGTTATGCTTGGGGCCATGCTGAAACAGGAAAGGGCCTTCCCCAAACTCTTGCCACAATGGAAGCGCAGAATTGTCATTGTGTGCTGTAGTGTTAAGATTTGCCTTCACTGGAACTAAGGGGTGTAGCCCAAACCATGAAAAACAGCCCCAGCCCAAAGGATGTCCGGATATTTCTTTTTGACATTGTCTCATTACTATATTGTCCGTTATGAATTAACAATATACCCATTGAACAGAAACATATTTCAGAACATGTATGGATTATAGATAGATATTATTACAAAGACGTTGATTGTTTTTTAAAATTGTAGCCTAGTCTTTGAGCTGAGATGGAATTGGCAGAAAATAGGCTACAACCTGATCCTGAAACACAAACGAGTGCATTTATAATAATATTAAAAAATATATTTTATACCTCTGGAAGTGGGTAATATGTCTACAGGTCGATTCACCACAGTCTTAGCATGGCCACTGAATTACTCTATCCAATTCTCTGGCCATTTTTATATATTGAACATTGTGTTTGCCAATTGTCTTGCATGATATGTATAGTTATGTTTTTATTTTCCGTCTATGCACATTAATATGTATTTTTCACGAGCAGAGAAGGCAGGTCATCTAGAATTTTGGCTTTCAGAAGGTTGGCCGATTCAATAACAGCGGGTGCCACGGGTGTTGACGGAATCATGTTTCCTTTCCGAAAGCTCTAATACTATGGTTAACGATTAAGATTCACACTTGGCTTTGTGACACGTGGATACTGGCAGTAATTGCACCGGGAGTGAGAGTTCCTGGTTCAGTGTCCATAATCCACGCTAATTAACAACATTAATTAGGTTCTTTGCTGACGTCACGGGTCTGTATTGTCTATTGATAAATGGTCGAACAGTAAATTGTATCCCGTGATGATGCCTCTCAAGGGTTAATATAAAAAAGAGGAATAAAATAACGCGCAACCACATGTCTGGATTAATTATGGGTTAATTGTTCCACCCGCCCTTTGTTTATTTTCTAATTACCCTCATTTTTTTTATCAGTGAGTTTTGCGCACAATTACCGGCCAATCACAAATCAACCCTTGGAAATATGATAAAACGTAGGCTACTGCTGTGTGATCAAGGACGTCTAAAATTCCTTTCTGTGATAGATTAACCAGACTTCCATCAGAAAATTATTTGTCTACCATGGCCTAATTATGTAAAAATCCAAGGCGCCTACAACAGCTATTTTTTAAACATCAAATTCAGTTTAAGGGAGACTGAATTTAATCATAAATGACAAAACTGAGTATTTCTTGGGCGAAATGCGACATTGCCTTTGGGTGCCAGAGAAAGCCCACACAGGTGCAGCGTTACTTTCGGTGTTATTTTGTCAAGAGCTGTTGCGATAAAGACTGGCTGCCATTCGTCCGTGAGCGGTCGCGTTGCCAAATACTGCAGAGCGGCGCGAGCTGTGGAACATCCTTTCCTGCTGTACAGTGGACGGAGCGCGTTACCTGTACACTACGGACGAGCCGCAAACCGAGCAGAGCTACCCCTCTCCGTCACAGAGGATGTCATTGAATCTGTTTACGTTTGACCGGGCGGCTGGAGCGACTCTTTAAGAAGAGGTATGTGTGCGTGTCTCGTTTTTAATTTAATATATCTATTTGTATCGCTGCTTAGCGCGCTGTTTTTGCGCACACTTTTGCGCGTGAAGGGCATAGTTTCCGAATATATCATTTTACCTTTGCTCGACTGGCACAAGTTTTTAGAACACATTTTTGACATTGGGTTGACAACAATAAGGCTATGGTGTTCAGACATTATTTTAATTTGAAATGAAACAATATAACAGCTCCGTTACAGTCACATGCATGTGATCTTAGTAAAACGACAAGAAAACTAATTATTCAGTATTCCACTGAATTTCACAACACGTTTCTCCCCCTTCAAAAATCAGTTCACAGCACAACACAAGTTTCGCTGCAGGCTAACCTGCGTCTCGCTCACTCAAAACTGAAGACAGCATCTTGCGCAATGGGGAATA
>CM056379.1:102500-158302 GCA_029718625.1 Synaphobranchus kaupii
CTGTTATTACGAGACTTTGTGCTGTTATTACGAGACTTTGTGCTGTTATTACGAGACTTTGTGCTCTTATGAGACTGTGCTCTTATGAAACTTTGTGCTCTTATTATGAGACTTTGTGCTGTTATTACGAGACTTTGTGCTGTTATTACGAGACTTTGTGCTGTTATTACGAGACTTTGTGCTGTTATTACGAGACTGTGCTGTTATTACGAGACTTTGTGCTGTTATTACGAGACTTTGTGCTGTTATTACGAGACTTTGTGCTGTTATTACGAGACTTTGTGCTGTTATTACGAGACTTTGTGCTGTTATTACGAGACTGTGCTGTTATTATGATACTTTGTGCTGTTATTACGAGACTTTGTGCTGTTATTACGAGACTTTGTGCTGTTATTACGAGACTTTGTGCTGTTATTACGAGACTTTGTGCTGTTATTACGAGACTGTGCTGTTATTACGAGACTTTGTGCTGTTATTACGAGACTTTGTGCTGTTATTACGAGACTTTGTGCTGTTATTACGAGACTTTGTGCTGTTATTACGAGACTTTGTGCTGTTATTACGAGACTTTGTGCTGTTATTACGAGACTTTGTGCTGTTATTACGAGACTTTGTGCTGTTATTACGAGACTTTGTGCTGTTATTACGAGACTGTGCTGTTATTACGAGACTTTGTGTTGTTATTACGAGACTTTGTGCTGTTATTACGAGACTTTGTGCTGTTATTACGAGACTGCGTGCTGTTATTACGAGACTGCGTGCTGTTATTACGAGACTTTGTGCTGTTATTACGAGACTTTTGTGTTGTTATTACGAGACTTTTGTGTTGTTATTACGAGACTTTGTGCTGTTATTACGAGACTTTGTGCTGTTATTACGAGACTTTTGTGTTGTTATTACGAGACTTTGTGCTGTTATTACAAGACTTTGTGCTGTTATTACGAGACGTTGTGCTGTTATTACGAGACTGTGCTGTTATTACGAGACTTTGTGCTGTTATTACGAGACTTTTGTGCTGTTATTACGAGACTTTGTGCTGTTATTACGAGACTTTGTGCTGTTATTACGAGACTGTGCTGTTATTACGAGACTGTGCTGTTATTACGAGACTTTGTGCTGTTATTACGAGACTGTGCTGTTATTACGAGACTTTGTGCTGTTATTACGAGACTTTGTGCTGTTATTACGAGACTTTGTGCTGTTATTACGAGACTTTGTGCTGTTATTACGAGACTTTGTGCTCTTATGAGACTGTGCTCTTATTATGAGACTTTGTGCTCTTATTACGAGACTTTGTGCTCTTATTACGAGACTTTGTGCTGTTATTACGAGACTTTGTGCTGTTATTATGAGACTTTGTGCTGTTATTACGAGACTGTGCTGTTATTATGATACTTTTCAGTGTTATTATGAGACTTTGTGCTGTTATTACGAGACTTTGTGCTGTTATTACGAGACTTTGTGCTGTTATTACGAGACTTTGTGCTGTTATTACGAGACTTTGTGCTGTTATTATGAGACTTTGTGCTGTTATTACGAGACTTTGTGCTTTTATGAGACTTTGTGCTCTTATTATGAGGCTTTGTGCTCTTATTACGAGACTTTGTGCTCTTATTACGAGACTTTGTGCTGTTATTACGAGACTTTGTGCTGTTATTATGAGACTTTGTGCTGTTATTATGAGACTTTGTGCTCTTATTATGAGACTTTGTGCTGTTATTGAGACTTTTGCTGTTATTATGAGACTTTGTGCTGTTATTACGAGACTTTGTGCTGTTCTTACGAGACTGTGCTGTTATTACGAGACTTTGTGCTTTTATGAGACTTTGTGCTCTTATTATGAGGCTTTGTGCTCTTATTACGAGACTTTGTGCTCTTATTACGAGACTTTGTGCTGTTATTACGAGACTTTGTGCTGTTATTACGAGACTTTGTGCTGTTATTACGAGACTTTGTGCTGTTATTATGAGACTTTGTGCTGTTATTATGAGACTTTGTGCTGTTATTATGAGACTTTGTGCTGTTATTGAGACTTTTGCTGTTATTATGAGACTTTGTTTATGAAGAATTAAAGTGAAGAATTCTTCACTTTAAATGAATAATAAATTAATTAATGATAGAATTTATAAATAATAAAATAAATTAATAAATAACAAATTAATTAAGGATAGAATGTTCTTCCCAGCTTTACATAAATCATTTTTACTTATTATTTCCTTGAATGAAAGAATTGAATATTTCTACAGTGTTGTGTTATTTCTCCCGTAGGCATTAGCCTCCATCTCTCCATCCTTGCCTGAATTTATCCTCTCTGAGAATATACCTCATCTTCAGGAGAGTGAGATCATGCTGCTGAACAGCCTGCAATCTCCCAAGATCCATCCATCAGACTCCGCCTCCCACCAGGTGAATCCCCTGACACCTGCTCTCACTGACTCCGCCTCCCTCCAGGTGAGTGCCCTGACACCTGCTCTCACTGACTCCGCCTCCCACCAGGTGAATCCCCTGACACCTGGGCTGTGTTCGGAATCGCTCCCTATTCACTATATAGTGCACTATTTAGGGCGTCTGCCATTTTGTAGGGTGTCCAAAATTCAAAATGTCAATTTGACACCATAAGTAGTGCACTCAATATCCCCCACAATGCACCACAAAATGTAGGGTACAAACTATGTACACTACATGACCGGAGACATTTTTTTGTCAAGATGGCGACGGCTGAGCCTGCGCTGGTCTAGAAATGTAAATATAAATGCAAGTTTCGTCTTGTAGCCTATATTAAATCAGTTTAATCGGTTTTATAACCGAAATATAAATAAACGCGGTAGATTAAATATATTATAAAGTGTTAACTATTTTTTTTATTTAACAATTATTACTGTTTAATGGAAAATGCTACTTAATTAGCTAGCTAGCTACCTTGTTACCTAACTTACCTATATACGTACAACGAGACAACAAAACCCTTGTTCAAAATAAAAAAGAACACTTTTTTACCGTTTCTGCATGCTTTCTCACCAAGCCGGTGACCGCTGTCACGCAAGCGTCGCGCGTTGCTAAGTAACCTATTCAGATTATGTAGTGTCCAAAATCACCTCCTTCTTTTCCACCAGTGAATCCCTATCTAGTGCCCTATGTAGATTCCCTAAGTAGTGTATAGGGAGGGAGTGAATAGGGGGCAATTCCGAACACAGCCCTGCTCTCACAGACTCCGCCCACAGCCAGGTTGCTCCCTCAGGCGCCTGGGGGTTATACTACGAAGCAGAATTACTTGAGTTAGCTGGATAACTGCACTGAGTAAAACCTGCAACAGCTCTTTTTACTTCAGTCCATGTGCCAGATATGGGAGAGTTCTGGGTTTTTCCTCAGTGCAGTTATCCAGCTAAGTCAGTAATCCTGTTTAGCCCCCTGCTCTCACCCACTATCAGGTGAGTCCTGTGTTCAGGTGAGTTCCTTCTTTCACAGCATTCAGTTTCATATCTATGCATGTACGTCTGGTTCTAGATCCGGCGAGCAGCCAGCGTTTGTCTGTTTCGCTGTGCGGGGGGTCGTCAGCCCGACGGCGTGGCCCGGGAGACGAACAGGTTCCTCACCGGCCTGGCGTCGGCCCGAGAGCGGCAGAGCTGCGGCAGCCCGCCGGGCCGGCGGGCCGAGGAGGACGCCGAGCTCTCCGCGTCCTCTGTCGACGAAGACTTTCTGACCGCCTCTGAACACCTGAGGCACAGCAATGAGGAGGGGCCCCTCCAAACAGGTGACTCACCTGAACCACATTCACCTGTTCCATTCAGCCTTGCATCACCTGTAACATTTGTAGCATTCACCTGTGATAATGATAATGTAGCGGTGGCAGGTGAGGTTAGCTAGCCACTGTGAGGCTAAGTAATGTTCAGCTAAAGATCGTTTAAACAGTGCATTACGTAACAAGTTAAATGTCATATCTGATTTGCATTTGGCGCCCACAGTGGTTATAAGTGAAGCTTGTAGCCTGCGCTCTGGCCTCTCTGTGGCAATAAACGCCACTATGGGCCTGAATTACGAAGACCTTTAGCGGGTGCAAAAACTTTTAGCAAAACTAATAACACAACCAATGATTGGTGCTAAACAAATACCATGACCAATCATTTGTCATGTTATTGGTTTTGCATGTGCACATGCTAAAGATCTTAGTAAATCAGGCCCTATGGGTTTACCTCAAGAGCAGCTTGGTAAGTCTCTCCCTGAAATAATAATAATAATAATAATAATAATAATAATAATAATAATAATAATAATAATAATAATAAAGGTGCTCAAAATGCTTTCCAGATAAAACACTGCACTATACATCGGCTCCATTTTACCTGACCTCACATATCCCCATTTTGGAAGCAAATATATCAGTTAAGGACAGTCTGTGATGGCTGTCGTTTCACATTAATGTACTTCACATTTGAATGTTATTACATATTTCATATTTTGCATTAGGTTAACATAATGGTGGGAGGGAAAAATAAATATGTTACCATGACAAACCATTTAACATTCACCATCAATTAAGATCACCGTCCTCTCCCTAAATGAGATAATCTAGCGGGCTCATTGCACCGCTGCTCTGCCACGGCAGTTTCAGCCTCTCCGCTTCTAATGCGATTTCCACCGTCACTGTGGAAGCTCTGCCGACGTGGCCCTGGAGCCAGAGAGAGACACACATCACCGCTAACGGCGCTGCCAACTTTATGCTCCACTGCAGTATTCATCAGCTCAGTTGTAACATTAAGAATGGAATCATATGCTAATAGATGCATAGAGCTCAACTGGGCGAAGGCAGATACTTCAACGCCCGTCTCCCGTCACCTGCAGTTACGGTATTGCTCTCGCTGCCAGCACCTTCCCGCGTTCAGCACTGACACCCTTTTTAAGAGTAATACCTTATTCTTTTAGGCTTGTGGCAAGGTGGGTTGTGTAAACCAAAATATATTTTATGTACTTCGTGAGCACTTTTATCTGTCAAAATTAAACGTTATTTTTTGTCAAATGTTTTTTGTATTTTGGGTATTTGTGATTTTGTTAGAGGGGACCATGAACACCCTGTAAAAAATAATAATATATATATTTATATATATAGTAAAAAATAAATATATATATTTTTTGAAAGGTACCATTCATCTCTACCTGTCTGCTTATACTGTGCACTACCTGTAACATTCAGCCTAACGTGTGCATGTGCCATTCCATTCATCAGTACATTGTAAACTGTAGTGTTAATTTTTACCTGGATTAAGGAGGTTGGTAATGTTGAGTTAGCATTAGAAAGGTGAGCTGTTGTCTCTTCCCTGCAGATTTTGGCAGTGGAAACTTCACAGACCCCCTGCAGAGTGGGACAGGCCCATTAGAAGCAAGCGTCAGCCAGCAGCCCTGCCAGAGGACGCCTCGGGATGGCTATAGGTGTGTCGAGATTCTGGGGGCAGTGCCCTGTGCTGTGACCCCTGACCTCCTTGTCCCCTCCCTGTCACAAGCGTGTCTGCCTAGGGAGGAACCCGAGGTGGCGCCCTGCAGCCAGTCCCACTCCTTCAAACTCCCGAAAATCATCATTATGCAGAGCACGGATAGTGACGACGGGGCAGGCGACCAACCGGGGTCCCCGTCCTCAAAGGTCTTCCTGCGAGTCATACCTGGAGAGGAGTCAGTGCCTCGCTTCTCTAGCCCCTGCTCAGACCTTGCGCCCTTAGTGTGCGCTGCCACCATTACCTCCACTTACCCCTGGCTCCGGGGCCCCATCTCCCCACAGCTGAAGACGAGGGGTGAGAGGGATGAGAGACAGGACTTCTCCCTCTTCTCCGCCCTCTGTGGAGTGGCTCAGGTGGCGGGCGCGGTGGCCCTAGCCGACTTGGCCAAGGCGAACGATGACGCCAGCGCGGAGGTGTTTCGCGCCAACATCGCCCGGGTGCTCCTTGGGGAAGCCTCTGCCATCCTGTGCCAGCGGGGGGAGCGAAGGAGCGTCGCTGACCTCCTGCAGTCTGGGAGCGGTGAAGCGAAGGATACCATCACGGGACCTAACATCCCATGCTCGGGCCACCGGAAGGTGGACCGCTTCACCCGTGCGGTCGCCGACAGCATCTGGGAGCAAGCCACGAAGAGAGCTGCGGTGAAGAAAGAACTGGAAAGCCCCAGTGGTGATGTCCCCAGAGTGCAGGACGCTCTGCTGGAGAGCGTGAACACCATATTGTTCGATGTCCTTTGTGTCACGGCAAAGAAAATCAGTGACATTTCAATATGCGACGTGAACACATTTGTTAGACAAGAGAGTGAAATCCACCCCGGAGACCAAGTGGCCAAGTCAAGCGGGGAACCTTTGAACCAATTACTGCAACTTTCTGCATCCCGACTGACTGATACCTGGGGACAGAACAGTATGTCTCACTGCACAGATGCCCGGGCTGACTCTTCAGTGAAGAAGAAAGAGGAAAATACCCAGGAGGAGGAGGAGGAGGAGGAAGAAGATGATGCTGAAATGCCAAGCTCACACTACCTTCAAAAAGGCAAAGATCACCTAGGTTCCAGTCAAGTAAAAGGAACTTACTCTCCTGTCAGGGGCTGCTCTGACCCATCAGGAGAGGCAGGCAGGAGAAACACAGTTGATGTCAAAATTGATTCAGAGCGCGAGAAAAAGCCCCCCTGCTCAGACCCCAAGAGTTGCCCCTTAGTCAGAGAGAGAATACTGCAAGTTTCTGAAAATAAATCCTCTCTGTTGACCCCCCAGTTAACCCCATCCTCTCCACCTGTGGTCACGAGAAGCACGGTGCATGAAGAGTTTGCGTCCCCCGTCTCCGGCTTCGCCGATGACCTGGCTGCCACGGTAGTTTCTATGGCAACAGAACTGGCAGCAATCTACTTGGAGAACTCAAGTGGGAAGCAGCCGTGGTTCTGCAGTCTGAAGGGCGTGGCTAGCAAGACTCCACAGCGCCTCCTGCTGCCCTGTCGTAGGAGAAAGGAGGCGCAGAGTGATGGTGGCTGCGTTTCTGCAGGTGCCAAAAAGCACCGCCCACCGCGTCTCAGTGAGATCAAGCGCAAGGCAGAGGAGCAACCGGAGCTCATGGAGAGACTGGTGAACCGGGTGGTGGATGAGACTGTCATCCCGGACGAGTCCCCTGATGCTGCATTACAGTCTGAGGTCACTGCCAAGGCTGTGACCTGTCCTGAGCTCAGTGTGGTGGACACATCTGCGGAGGACCAGGCCCATAGCAGGCTGGGGTGTGAGCATTTTAGCAGAGGGAAGGTAGCCAGCCGAGGAAGCATCCCAGAGGAGGAGGATAGCCCCTCTATCACCCTGGGTCCAGCAGCCCGCCTTGGCCAGGACTTGAGCCGTGGGGGTTCCATATCAAAGCAGTCAAGCTGTGAGAGCATCACGGATGAGTTCTCCAAGTTCATGGTCAACCAGATGGAGAATGAGGGGCGTGGTTTTGACCTGCTGCTGGACTATTATGCGGGGAAGAGCGCTGGCAGTATCCTGAGCGCGGCCATGCAGCAGGTGGCCGGCAGGAGGAGCAACGGCCACCTCAACGTGAGGTCTGCCTGCGTCTCCAAGCAGTCCAGCACGGAGAGCATCACCGAGGAGTTCTACCGGTTCATGCTCCGAGACCTAGACAGGGAGAGCAGAGAAGATGGCATGTTCAGAGCCAACACCTTGCTGCCTCCATCTCCCAGGTCACACTTCTGCATCCGCCAGTCGTCCATGCCGGACCGCCGGTCATCTGACTCCAGACTCACCGTAAATGCGCCTGTCAAGGCCAACTCTTTCGATGACTTCGGCCGGAGCGGCCACAGGAACACCCTTGGCGTCTACCCCGCAGGGTCGTCATCGACGGCAGGCTTGTGCAGGTCAGACTCCTGCCTCTACCAGAGGAGCCAGATGGATCGAATAACTGATGCGTTAATCCTCGAGACTTGGCGCGGCTCCATTGAGTCTCTGATGCGCAAGAACAAAATCATCGTGGACGAACCAGAGGACGCGGAAGGGCCAGGGGACCGGCGGCCGCACGTCGAGCTCTTTGCCAATCGTCTGGTGGCGGACATTATGGAAAGCGGGAAGTCGTCGCTGGGTAGCCGGCGGCCGGTCTCCGTGGGTGAGAGGAGGAGGTGCTTCAGGACCAAGGCGGAGATTGAGTGGAGTGGGCGGGGCCAGGATGGAAACTGCACCTTCTCGCTGGGCTCCAGGGATGTGCCACAGATTCACATACAGGAGGATCAGAAGGTTCAGCTCGAGGAAGATGGCCTCCGCCACTCCCCAGAGGAGACTCCAGAATCGCCGCTCCAGTTGAGCAGGTATGCCTTTTTTCTCTTCCGCACCATCTCTCTTTCTCTCTCTCTCTCTCTCTCTCTCTCTCTCTCTCTCTCTCTCTGACACTATCTCACACCTTCTGTGCCTTTCACACCCTCTCTCTTTCTTTTCACATGCTTTCTCATACTCTCGGAGTTTGACTCTCTTACAGCCTTTCCTCGTACATTCACACTCTTTCATCCCCCTCTCTCTCTCTCTCTCTCTCTCTCTCTCTCTCTCTCAGAACCTCTTGAACCCTCCCACACATGGTATCCACATTTTCATCTCGCTATTAACCCTACAGTTGATAATCGGTGTGTTGCATGTCGTTGGAGGGAAGAGATTGACGTTGTCAGCCAGGTGTGACGCTGTTGGTCCTATAACTTAGGTGGATGCACTTATGTACAACTTTGTACACTTGCAATCGTAAGTCACTCTGGATATTGACATTTGAAAAATTTATGCAATGCAACGCAAAAGCAAGAATTCCTGCAAGGACGTTGTAAAACAC
This sequence comes from Synaphobranchus kaupii, assembly GCA_029718625.1. Taxonomy (NCBI): domain Eukaryota; kingdom Metazoa; phylum Chordata; class Actinopteri; order Anguilliformes; family Synaphobranchidae; genus Synaphobranchus; species Synaphobranchus kaupii. The sequence goes on from CM056379.1 coordinate 111,308, forward strand.
AACCACACACATACGTGTGCACACTTCCAAAAGTAACATCTGCACTGAGAAGTCTTCCATCTGCCTGTTTTAGGAATAGTTTCAGGCTTCGGAAATGATGGTATCTCTTGGTGAGATGTGTTGGGAACATCATGTTCAGAAGAGTCTGACAAATCTGAATAAATTATGATCTGCAAATCGCTCCTCCGGTTTTCTATTTTTTTTATTAGAAGATAGACAAGTTAACAAGGTGATACAAGTAGAGTCAAGGAGGGGAGGGGAACGTGTGGGTATGAGTAGTGGTGACAGGGTATCATGGTAAAACTGATATTTTTAAAAGCGTTATTTATGTGTATGATCAGAGCAGTCCATGATAACGTCACTGTGAGCATAAGTATTGTTGTATGTGGGTATAATAAGTAATAACACAGATAGGCTCCAGTCCCCCTGTGACCCTGACCAGGAATAAGCGGGTTAGATAATAATAATAATAATAATAATAATAATAATAATAATAATAATAATAATAATAATAACAATAATAAACAGAAGCAAAACCACAAAAAATGTAATCAATAACAGTAATCATATAAGAAAACAGGGTTGCGGTTTCTTTGGCATGGAGAATAGTCTGAGTGAAAGTATGGTAGTATGGCTGTTGGGTGAATAGTCTGAGTGAAAGTATGGTAGTATGGCTGTTGGGAGAATAGTCTGAGTGAAAGTATGGTAGTATGTCTGTTGGGTGAATAGTCTGAGTGAAAGTATGGTAGTATGGCTGTTGGGTGAATAGTCTGAGTGAAAGTATGGTAGTATGGCTGTTGGGAGAATAGTCTGAGTGAAAGTATGGTAGTATGGCTGTTGGGAGAATAGTCTGAGTGAAAGTATGGTAGTATGGCTGTTGGGAGAATAGTCTGAGTGAAAGTATGGTAGTATGGCTGTTGGGAGAATAGTCTGAGTGAAAGTATGGTAGTATGGCTGTTGGGAGAATAGTCTGAGTGAACTTATGGTAGTATGGCTGTTGGGAGAATAGTCTGAGTGAAAGTATGGTAGTATGGCTGTTGGGAGAATAGTCTGAGTGAAAGTATGGTAGTATGGCTGTTGGGAGAATAGTCTGAGTGAAAGTATGGTAGTATGGCTGTTGGGAGAATAGTCTGAGTGAAAGTATGGTAGTATGGCTGTTGGGAGAATAGTCTGAGTGAACTTATGGTAGTATGGCTGTTGGGAGAATAGTCTGAGTGAAAGTATGGTAGTATGGCTGTTGGGAGAATAGTCTGAGTGAAAGTATGGTAGTATGGCTGTTGGGAGAATAGTCTGAGTGAAAGTATGGTAGTATGGCTGTTGGGAGAATAGTCTGAGTGAAAGTATGGTAGTATGGCTGTTGGGAGAATAGTCTGAGTGAAAGTATGGTAGTATGGCTGTTGGGAGAATAGTCTGAGTGAAAGTATGGTAGTATGGCTGTTGGGTGAGTAGTCTGAGTGAAAGTATGGTAGTGTGGCTGTTGGGAGAATAGTCTGAGTGAATGTATGGTAGTATGGCTGTTGGGAGAATAGTCTGAGTGAAAGTATGGTAGTATGGCTGTTGGGAGAATAGTCTGAGTGAAAGTATGGTAGTATGGCTGTTGGGAGAATAGTCTGAGTGCAAGTATGATAATATGGCTGTTGGGTGAATAGTCTGAGTGAAAGTATGGTAGTATGGCTGTTGGGAGAATAGTCTGAGTGAAAGTATGGTAGTATGGCTGTTGGGAGAATAGTCTGAGTGAAAGTATGGTAGTATGGCTGTTGGGAGAATAGTCTGAGTGAAAGTATGGTAGTATGGCTGTTGGGAGAATAGTCTGAGTGATAGTATGGTAGTATGGCTGTTGGGAGAATAGTCTGAGTGAAAGTATGGTAGTATGGCTGTTGGGAGAATAGTCTGAGTGAAAGTATGGTAGTATGGCTGTTGGGTGAATAGTCTGAGTGAACGTATAGTAGTATGGTAGTATGGCTGTTGGGAGAATAGTCTGAGTGAAAGTATGGTAGTATGGTAGTATGGCTGTTGGGAGAATAGTCTGAGTGAAAGTATGGTAGTATGGCTGTTGGGAGAATAGTCTGAGTGAAAGTATGGTAGTATGGCTGTTGGGAGAATAGTCTGAGTGAAAGTATGGTAGTATGGCTGTTGGGAGAATAGTCTGAGTGAAAGTATGGTAGTATGGCTGTTGGGAGAATAGTCTGAGTGAACTTATGGTAGTATGGCTGTTGGGAGAATAGTCTGAGTGAAAGTATGGTAGTATGGCTGTTGGGAGAATAGTCTGAGTGAAAGTATGGTAGTATGGCTGTTGGGAGAATAGTCTGAGTGAAAGTATGGTAGTATGGCTGTTGGGAGAATAGTCTGAGTGAAAGTATGGTAGTATGGCTGTTGGGAGAATAGTCTGAGTGAAAGTATGGTAGTATGGCTGTTGGGTGAGTAGTCTGAGTGAAAGTATGGTAGTGTGGCTGTTGGGAGAATAGTCTGAGTGAATGTATGGTAGTATGGCTGTTGGGAGAATAGTCTGAGTGAAAGTATGGTAGTATGGCTGTTGGGAGAATAGTCTGAGTGAAAGTATGGTAGTATGGCTGTTGGGAGAATAGTCTGAGTGCAAGTATGATAATATGGCTGTTGGGTGAATAGTCTGAGTGAAAGTATGGTAGTATGGCTGTTGGGAGAATAGTCTGAGTGAAAGTATGGTAGTATGGCTGTTGGGAGAATAGTCTGAGTGAAAGTATGGTAGTATGGCTGTTGGGAGAATAGTCTGAGTGAAAGTATGGTAGTATGGCTGTTGGGAGAATAGTCTGAGTGATAGTATGGTAGTATGGCTGTTGGGAGAATAGTCTGAGTGAAAGTATGGTAGTATGGCTGTTGGGAGAATAGTCTGAGTGAAAGTATGGTAGTATGGCTGTTGGGTGAATAGTCTGAGTGAACGTATAGTAGTATGGTAGTATGGCTGTTGGGAGAATAGTCTGAGTGAAAGTATGGTAGTATGGTAGTATGGCTGTTGGGAGAATAGTCTGAGTGAAAGTATGGTAGTATGGCTGTTGGGAGAATAGTCTGAGTGAAAGTATGGTAGTATGGCTGTTGGGAGAATAGTCTGAGTGAAAGTATGGTAGTATGGCTGTTGGGAGAATAGTCTGAGTGAAAGTATGGTAGTATGGCTGTTGTCCCTGCATGGTGATCCTCAGGGTTTCAGCTAATGGTGTTTTTCCTCTCCAGTGAAACCTGGGGCCTGTGTGATTCTGCAGAAGACAGCCTGGAGAATGGAGCAGGTGAGTCCTTCGCCACCCATCGTAGATCAAGCTAGCAATCATTGCTATTTTATTATAATGTCAGCAAATTACATTGAATCATTGTTTCCTAAAGACCAGAAAAGGTCTGGCTTAAGTGCTGTCTATGTGGTTACAGAGTGGATAAATGATTGAATCCCCCGGCGAGGAACCACATCAACTACATTATGATCCATGACCATGAAATGTAGACTAACATTAGCTAGCTGGCCATCATCGAACGGTTTCACTCTTTAAATTCAATTTCAGAAGCATTGTTAACAATGTCATTTTGTGGGCTAGTGCTGTTAGCATGACCAAGGCACTGGCATCTTGGGGTTGTTCCCTTGGTACTGCACTGTGGCTGCCCGCTGTTCCTAAGTAGTTATAATGGGTCAACGGGATGGATATTATGGGAGGACAAATAGCCCCACAGGGTCAATAAAGTATATCTTAACGTAACTGAAAAATCTGCTAAATACACAATTGTTAATGTACATGCTCCCATGTGCTCTGTTGGGCATGGTTTCCTGTCTCAGCAGTGGGGAGTAGCGGTCAGACGGAGTTGCTGGTGATGAACTTTGACCTGGGCAGGGAGTGCGTGGACTGGAACCTGCGAGCGACCATGCAATGGATCGCTGCGTCAGAGCTGGGCGTGCCAGCCATCTATTTCCGGAAATCTCCGGGGAGCACCGACAAGGTGAGCCTGCATGCCCCCCCCACCCCTGCAAACTACTGGATAATGGAAGGCCAAACACCAAACATAAGAGAGAGAGAGAGAGAGAGAGAGAGAGACTTTGCTGACTTTGCTGTTTTCATTTGAATTCATTAGTTTGACAGACGATTTTGTCCAAGGTTACTTCCCAAGTGACCTGTGCAAGGGCGTCACTTAGTTTTGAAAAGAGATGGGGACACTTTTTTCAGATAAAAAAAAAAAACAACATTCGGTGGACCGCCCCCACCCCACCCGCGTGCAGTACACTAGCACCGTACTATCTGCCAGCAACACCTATAGATACAGGATTTACACTGACAGGCTACAGCCTAATCACAACCTTCAGGACAATATCAACACCTGTAGATATATTCATACAGGATTTACACTTGACAGGCTACAGACTATTATCACAACCTTCAGGACAATATCAATCAACACCTGTATCTTCTATCGTACAGGATTTACACCACATGATTGCAACAATATCAACGCAGCCTACCAAGGGCAAAAAGTGGTGGGGACTTGTCCCCAGCGTAAATGACACCCATGGACCTGCGGCATCTAAAGGCAGCACAAAATGGCCGACAGAAACAGTATACATATTTTGTACAGAACTGACCAGCCTCCGGTACAGCACAAGCAAATGAGATGGGATATTAAGCGCCCAAACGTCAGACACATTGCTATTCCTCGCCTGTGCTTGCGTAATCAAACTGGATACTCCTGTCTGCACGCATTTGGAGTTTAATTTTAGCTGCTGTCACATTAGGTGTGGACAGAGCACCTGTAGACCAGGCTTTAATTAGAACAAGCCTTACTTGTGGTTTTTTTTATCAGCTCGGTAAAAGCTTACTTTAAACTCCTTTGTCCAAATCAGTAGAAGCGTGTGGAATGTTCTGGTGAAAAAAGCTGCCATCTTTCATGAGGTGGGAAGTTCTCATTGGAGGTGGTTGAGTTGACTCACCCTGAGTGAAGTGTAATGCACTTTGAGACCTGTATCCACATCATAATTAAAGGTAGGGGAATGAGAACCAAAAGTTGGCGGAGCAACATACTGAATGCTGCCGGTTGGCACAAATTCAATTTGAACCAATAATTGTGTTTTGCTGCAGCGGGCAAAGTCTTGTCATTGGCTCAAACTTGGCGATGAGCCATGGCTCATTGTTAATGAAACCTCATACACAGGTCGCTAATTATCATTAGCATCTGTTGGTATTTTTGCTGTTGTTTTATCAGGGGGATGCAGGGCAGTGATTTGTCTATTTGTTTGTTCTGCAGTTCCAGGATGTGGTACAGCTGGTGGCACAGAGGGGCTGGACTGTGGGAAATCTCTTCTGCGCAGTGATGCAGTTCTGTGAGATACAAGAGGGGAGGGCCGACTTTTTGGACTGGCTGTTGGAAAGACTCCGCCCCTGAAACATTTACATATTACATTGGACTCCACTCTGATAGATTCACATACTACAGGAGACTCCGCCCCCTGAATCATTTATACACTACAGGACTATGCCCCGATTCATTTACATACTGTAATATTCCATCTCGAAACATTTACATACTACAGGAGACTCCACCCGAGACATTTACATACTGCAATACTCCACCCCTAATGCATTTACATACTGCAAGACTCCACCCCCGATATATTTACATACTGTATGATTCCACCCTGACAGTCACATACTACAGGAAACTCCGCCCCTGGTTCATTTACATATTGCAGGAGACTCCGTCCATGCCAGATTGACAACCTGCAGGAAAGTTCATTATTCAAAATAAGATTCTTAAAGCAAAGTTTCTTCACAACCTTCAAAACTGCTTTGTTATATTGCAACAAACACAGGGTTAATTTGAAATTGTAGCAGTATGATCTGGAGTGAAGATCTTATGTTCTCATCAGAGGTGGAGGGGAACACAGATTGGTCACATCCCTTGATGTTTCCAGTGATTTTGTTTTCAAACATTTGTACGGTATCTATGGTCATATGATGTGGTCCTATATTTTACAGACCTGTAAATGTAGTGATACTTATGGCTGTACACTTATCTACACTGGTTTAATGTCTAAAGCTGGAGAGGTATAATACAGTTTGTAATGTGACGCTGTACCTTGGTACCATATGTAATGAATTCAGCTGGTGGCTGTTACTGTGTAGCACAATTGATATTAAATAAATGTGTAACGTGCTTGTGTAATTTTGCACGCTGTTTTGAGCATATTCATGCTAAGAACAAGGACATAGTGCAAGTGTCCAGTTTTGATGATGTCACAGTGCACTGTTCTATTCTCGTTCCGACAGTATTTCTATGGAACCTGTGGCTCATCTGTTCAGGATGTCTACAAAGGCAATCTCTGGACCCCATTCCTCCACAGCGGTAGTCAAGGTAACAGGAAACAATTATCAAGTATTCCGTAGAAAACGGGAAGCTGTGCTGCAACAAAATACTTTGAACGTTTTAGCTTTGCATTTCAACACTGTTATACACCTTAAATAATTATAATCTACCCTCTTCAGGTAGCAGACAAAAATCTGTACTTGTAGTACATAGGGCACATTTCACACGGAACTAACGGAAAGGAAATATGCAAGAATGGTGAATGAGTGACCCCCAGTGGATAAAACACAACATTACACTTCCTTAGTATTACTCACTACAAATGGTCTTCTCCTGATTATTTCTAGTTCATTTTCATTCTCATCTTAATTCCATGGCACTACCTGTACATCCATTACCTGCTGTTATCACAGGCAACTGAACCAAAACACACACACACACACACACACACACACACACACACACACACACACACACAATCTGTCTGTTGAAGGCTTGAAGCTAGTTTTCGATAAAAAACATACCTGCTTACATATAAAAAAAAAAAAAAAATCTTTCAACTTTTAGAAATCAAAATGCAAACAGAGAAGAGATTTAACAGTAGAAATAATTTTATTTAAAGCATTTTTTTCCAGTGAGTGCAGTACTGTGTGTTCAGTGCAGTGGGCTCAGCCATCAATCGAAGCCATTCTTCCACTTGCCGTTGGAAGCAGTGCAGAATTGTGGGTAATTTCTGCCCCTCAACAGTCAATGCAGGATCGATTTATTCAACCCCACCCCCAACCATTAGATACAAAAGGCTCAGTATATGGGGTAGAATGGGTCCCCACCCTGTGTTTGAACAGAAGAAACCCCTTCCCGCTCGGTGAAGGTCCGTACGCATTGTCAATGGTAACGGGAATTTAAAACTTGAACAGTACAGAAATACAAAAAAAATTAATATTTTTTTTCTTATTTAAAATCCATTTTAATATTTTTATATATATGTATATATTTACAGATTAACTTAAATTTCTGTGACACCAAATAGAAATGGTCAGTCTTATTCCCCGAGCAGCTGAAGGTGTTCGGTGTCCTCCCATTGCTCCAAATGCACTGCTCCTTTCCGTGCCTCCTCTTTCTCCAAACAGACCTGTTCGACTGCTCCTCCTCTTTCTCCAAACAGACCTGCTCATCCTCTTTCTCCAAACACACCTGCTCATGACTGCTCCTCCTCTTTCTCCAAACACACCTGCTCATGACTGCTCCTCCCCTCTCCAAACAGACCTGTTCGACTGCTCCTCCTCTTTCTCCAAACAGACCTGCTCATGACTGCTCCTCCTCTTTCTCCAAACACACCTGCTCCTCCTCTTTCTCCAAACAGACCTGCTCATGACTGCTCCTCCTCTTTCTCCAAACACACCTGCTCATGACTGCTCCTCCTCTTTCTCCAAACACACCTGATCATGACTGCTCCTCCTCTTTCTCCAAACAGACCTGCTCATGACTGTGCCTCCTCCTTTCTCCAAACACACCTGCTCATGACTGCTCCTCCTCTTTCTCCAAACACACCTGATCATGACTGCTCCTCCTCTTTCTCCAAACAGACCTGCTCATGACTGCTCCTCCTCTTTCCCCAAACAGACCTGCTCATGACTGCTCCTCCTCTTTCTCCAAACACACCTGATCGACTGCTCCTCCTCTTTCTCCAAACACACCTGCTCATGACTGCTCCTCTTTCTCCAAACACACCTGCTCATGACTGCTCCTCCTCTTTCTCCAAACACACCTGCTCATGACTGCTCCTCCCCTCTCTCCAAACAGACCTGCTCATGACTGTGCCTCCTCTTTCTCCAAACACACCTGCTCATGACTGCTCCTCCCCTTTCTCCAAACAGACCTGCTCATGACTGCTCCTCCCCTCTCCAAACAGACCTGTTCATGACTGCTCCTCCTCATTCTCCAAACAGACCTGCTCATGACTGCTCCTCCCCTCTCCAAACACACCTGTTCATGACTGCTCCTCCTCATTCTCCAAACAGACCTGCTCATGACTGCTCCTCCCCTCTCTCCAAACAGACCTGTTCATGACTGCTCCTCCCCTCTCTCCAAACAGACCTGCTCATGACTTCTCCTCCTCTTTCTCCAAACAGACCTGTTCGACTGCTCCTCCTCTTTCTCCAAACACACCTGATCATGACTGCTCCTCCTCTTTCTCCAGACACACCTGCTCCTGTCTGCTTAAGATCCTTTGCATCCCTTTGCATTTTCTCCTCACAGACTCTGACTGCACACAACTATATAGGCCTTAAATATGCACAAACTGATATGCACAAAGATAATCTTTATCTAAGAAACAATATGTACAGGATTGCGGCATAATGAATGCGGTGTTTGAAACGACTGTGCATTTAGCCAGCTTTAATATACATGTCTCTATGGTGCATTGGGGTGGGGGACTAGCAAATGAGAAATGGGGGGAGGGGGAGAGAGACAGAGAGAGAGAGAGACCATCCAGCTGCACCCTGTTACCGTGTTTAATGTTCTGTTCTGCTCGTTACTGAAAGTCGTTGCCGTGGCAGTTTCAATCGTGTTCTTTTCAAAAACTGTGACAGACTGGAAGAGAAAGCTGCACATCAAACAGAACTCTTTTGGGCAAAAGCTGGTCGTCAGAGTGCCCTCTGGTGGCAGAGCAGGGGAAGTGCGCTATAAGAAGGGGTTCGTGGATGAGCTTCCTGCTGGGTACTGTCCTGCCAGGTTTCCCTGAGGGGGAGAGAATGAAACCGTGTCACTTCCTGCCCCGAAAAAACACGGACCCCCGCCCCTGCCCCTGCCCCTGCCCCTGCCCCTGCTCCCCAGACTCACCATGAAGGGGTTACTCGGCACCCCGGGGCCCGACATCACCTGACCAAACGGGGTCACTACAGGCTTAGCATATCCATAAGGGGCACATCCTGTACCTGGGGAGGGCGAGAGAGAGAGAGATGAAGAGAAAGAGAGAGAGTGAGAAGGGGACAATGACGAAGGAACTAAGAGAAACGGATATGCACCAATATCATTAAATGCACACACGTATGCTCACTCACTCACACTCACACTCACACACCGCGCACGCACACACACACACACACACACACACACACACGCTCTCACACACACACACACACACATGCTCTCACACACACACACACACACACACACACACACACACACACTCACACACTCACACACACACACACACACACACTCACACACACACTCACACACGTATGCTCTCTCACTCTCACACACACACACACACACACACACACACACACACACACACACGTATGCTCTCTCTCTCTCACACACACACACACACGCACACACATACACGCAGGACCCACCGTTGGGCTGCAGGGGGTAGGCGGGCGGTTGGGGAAAAGGCGCCTGTCCCGGGAGAGGCTGCTGGAAGGTTCCGCTGAAGCTGGTTGGGAGGTTAAAGGCGGTGGAGTTACCGAATCCTGCCGGCATGCTCATAGAGCCTGTGCCAAAGGGCGCTGCAACACAGTGAAGAGGAGAGATTTTACACACACACACACACACACACACACACACACACACACACACGTAACCCTAACACACACACACACACACGCACGCACACCCATATGCATGTGAACACACACGCACGCCGTGCACACATACACGCACTATTTACACTTGCACACAAACCGTATACAGTATGTCACATAAATACTCATATTTCAATAGACACATCTTTACCTGCTGCTGCCACTGCTCTCCCATTGGTCTGGAAGGGGTTGGTAGGGGCTGTTGCCGGGGCAACTGCAGCAGCAACAAAAGGGTTTGTGGAAGGGCCAGCTAGGTGGAAGTTAAAAGCGTGTCAGATTAAGGTTTAAACGGAAAGAGAGCAGTGAGGACGAACAATCGGAATATCCGCCGTGAGGGAGACGGTGTAGCGCGTCCATCTCACCTCCGAAGCCCTGGGGCATGCTGGGTAAGGCCTGCTGCGCTGGGGCAGGCGCCACCCCAGCAGCTGCACCGAACACGTTCCTGTGACACAAACACAGGACATACACTTACTGACCAGCAGGGGGTGTGTGTGTGTGTGTGTGTGTGTGTGTGTGTGTGTGTGTGTGTGTGTGTGTGTGTGTGTGTGTGTGTGTGTGTACATGAGTGTGTGTGTATGTGAGAGTGCGTGTGCATATGTCTCTGTGTATGGGAGTGAGTGTGCGTGTGTAAGTCTGTGTGTGAGTGTGAGGGTATACAGTTGAAGTTGGAAGTTTACATCAACCTAAGTGTAAGTCATTAAAACTCATTTTTAACACTCCACAGATTTCATGTTAGCAAACTATAGTGTTGGCGAGTCAGTTAGGACATCTACTTTGTGCGTGACACGTAATTTTTCCAACAATTGTTTACAGATTATTTTACTTTTAATTCACTATATCACAATTCCAGTGGGTCAGACGTTTACATGCACTAAGTTGACTGTGCCTTTAAATTTTTAATATTTGGTCGCATATCCTTTGCATGCCATGACTTCCCGATGTCTGTGACCCAACAACATCAAAAGACTCTTGATATCTTATTTTCTGGTACTCTTACAAGCGATACTATAACGTCTCTGCATTTGAATGGATCTCTATGGGAATTGGGGGGTGGCACTAGATTTAGCTGTAAATTACACTAGAACAGTATGGAAACACATGGTTGGCTAAATGGCTCTAACTCATCAAGGGTCTGACGTATAAAACAAGCCTGAAATCATCACTCTGCTGCCAGAAATACAGTAGATATGGATGGATAACTTGAAGGCTTTCTTCTCCTGACTTTTTTTCCATAGAGTTCAATAGGAAAATTTGTCAGGAGAAACAACCCTTAAAGTGATCCATCCATATCTACTGCATATCTGGCAGCAGAGTGATGGTTTGAGGCTTGTTTGATACCTCAGACCCTTGATGACTTACAGCCATTTTACCAACCATGTATTACATACTGTTCCAGCATAATTTACAGCTAAATCTAGTCCCACCCCCCAATTTCCATAGAGATCCATTCAAATGCAGAGACGTTATAGTAAGATATCAAGAGTCTTTGGATGTTGTTGAGTCACAGACATCAGGAAGTCATGTTAAGTCATATTAAAAATGTAAAGGCACAGTCAACTTAGTGTATGTAAACTTCTGACCCACTGGAATTGTGATATAGTGAATTAAAAGTGAAATAATCTGTCTGTAAACAATTGTTGGAAAAATTACTTGTGTCATGCACAAAGTAGATGCCCTAACTGACTTGCCAACACTATAGTTTGCTAACATGAAATCTGTGGAGTGTTAAAATTTAGTTTTAATGACTTCAACCTAAGTGTATGTAAACTTCCGACTTCACCTGTATGTGAGTGTGTGTCAGAGAGAGAGAGAGAGAGAGAGAGAGAGAGAGAGTGAGAGAGAGTGAGTGAGAGAGAGAGTGTGAGAGAGAGAGAGAGAGAGAGAGAGAGAGAAAGAGAGAGAGTGTGTGATGGTGTAAAGGTGCATGTACATTTATGGCAGTATAATCTCACAGGAAGAGAGAGTGCAGGAGTATGGTCTCTCCTCTGTATAGTAGTCCAGCTGCACAGTAAGGGGAAACCTGCCCGTGGGGAACAGGGAGCGGCAGTACGGTTTCTCACCCCGGCACAGGGCTCCCTGCTGAGGAAGAGGAGGTGCCGAAGACGTTGTCGAGTTCCGCCAGCGCGGCGTAGCGATCTCCGCCCAACGCGGCAGCCTGTATCTGAGCTGGTACCGTTCCCGCAGACGCTGAGGCTGGACCCGCCATATTGGGCACTCCACCACCTGGGACAGAACACACACACGCACACGCACACGCACACACACACGCACACACACAGCAGCCCTTCAATCAGCAATTCTATTCAATTTATTTTGTATATTTTTTTATTATTTTTTTTTAACAGAGAACTGTTACAAAGATGCTGTACAGAGAAACAGAAGGAAAATTGGGCAAAGACCAGGCCTGAACTCCCAAACAGCAAACGAGGTTAAAAACTCCCCGTTGGGAAAAAAAACATTCAAACGGTGGTGAGAAAAAACTCCCCAATGGGAAGAAAGCTCAGAAGGAACCTGGCTAGAGAGGGGGAGCCCATCCTCTGCTGGCCGGCCCGGGTTAAACTAAAGGTGGAATGGATGGTAGCAGAAATGTAATGAGGGATCTAACACAGCAAATAATCAAATGGGATGAACATTTTACAGTCTGAGATAGTAAACTAGCTGGTAGTAGACAGTCCAATGCAGAGATGTAGAAACCTGCATGTGGGGAACAGGGAGCATCTCACCCAGTTTCTCACTCCGGGGGAGCTAATATGCGCCTTGGAAACAAGGTGTGCAGCTCTTTAGCCATCCAGTGACTTAAAGGGTAAGTTCGCTATTTTGGACCTTGGACCCTATTTGCGGTCCGTCTTCCATGAACCTGACCCATGAAGTCCATTTTTTCGCTGATCGGTCCAGTATTGAGTTCGGTACACATTTCCTGTAGGCTCTCACTGGGCTACAATGGAAGTGAACGGGGCAAGTAGAAATGTTATGGAAAAACAACGATAAATGTGCTTTTATAGCTCAGTGTGTATTCTTACGGTCTCAGTATGCTCTCCTGTGAAATGTAGGCTATCGCAAACGCAAACCGAACTTTAAAAAGAAAGTTTCATTTGAAACAGAACTATTTCTCCGACCGCGCTACCTCGCATTGTAAACTTCCGCAGTCTAGCTACGTTGTAGAGAGGCCGCTTGAAAAGCAGTTGATCACAAATCCTGACCTCCCGTTGGAGTTTACTAGCTAGTAGCGTACAGCAGAAATATTTGTAACGCAGTGTTTGTAATCATCATTTTTAATATTTTATCACAGCAATGGTGCGCGAATGTGCAGTCCCCGGTTGTGGGAATAAAATGTCTGGACGCTCAAATACCAGTTTCCACAGGCTTCCGTTCTCTGACCCAGAAAGATTGAGACTTTGGCTGGTTGTCTTACGGATCGACATAAACACTCCAGTCAATCAACTCCGTTTGGCAGACTCGCGAGTTTGTGGAGCGCATTTCGACGCTACTGATTTCTGTAACCGCAAATCAGAAACAAAACACTGGTATCTCAAGAACACAGCTGTTCCTCGTGTCGGACCTGCAGCACTATCAAGCACCGGAGCGGAGGTAAGTTATATTTAGCTACAACGTTACTAACATTTTTATTTTTTTTGAGCGCGTCCTCTGAGCACTCAATACCAACTAACAAAATCCGAGCTTGACATAAGTTGTTTTCTTGTAACAAAACTGTCGGAAACGTTCATCAACTATAACTTTTTACAATTCTATAATGTTTTATTTACAAATGCTTGACGCATGGTGTCCTGTCCAAAGTTCTCATCTATCACATATCTGTTGGCAGTCATAGTGTAATGGTAATCAATGGAGATGATCCAGTGTCATCCATGGATACATCCAGGTTTTCAATGGCATTCGGTAACAACAGATCCCATTCCCTACAACACAAACTTTCCTCCTCTCTGGGCATCTGCTTGCACCTCTTGCAAGAACACCAAAAGTCCCCCGAAATTCTTGGTCTAGCCTCGGCAGCGACTTCGGATAACATTACCTGCGCAACTTCAGCCTCTCTCTCTTCTCTTGCTCTCTTATCATCCATCTCTTGTAGTTCCGTGTCCGTGTATTCTGGCTCAAATCTGTAGCCAGTACCGTCAAATTCGAATTCTTCGTCTTCGTAATCATTATAGTCATCCATCATCCAAGTTTTTTTGTGGAAATTGTAGCCTACGTTGCTGCAGGTAAACAAACGCAAACTGCTCAGCTAGATAGTTTCGTAAACGGCCGGCACACCTTCCCACTCCCCTACCCCCGACACATAGTACTCCGCGGGAGCAGCGAAAACAAGCAACAGAGAAATGCTTACTTCCAAGCCATGCCAAGCACGTAAAAATGTTCGGATTGAGATACATTTCACAGGAGAGCATACTGAGACCGGTAAGAATACACCCTGAGCTTCCCGTCTCATTTACTGTACATGAAAGCACATTTATCGAACATATTCTACTTGCCCCGTTCACTTCCATTGTAGCCCAGTGAGAGCCTACAGGAAATGTGTACCGAACTCAATACTGGACCGATCAGCGAAAAAATGGACTTCATGAGTCAGGTTCATGGAAGACGGACCGCAAATAGGGTCCAAGGTCCAAAATAGCGAACTTACCCTTTAAGCTTAGAGCTTAAATACTGAAACATCAAAAAGTGAGCAGACACTGTGGGTCCTCCAGGACTTGAGTTTGAGATCCCGGGCCTGCTCTGCCACACAGAACGAATGAGTCCACGCTCGCTCGCACAAAGCGAAGGAGAACATTTCCAGCGAATAGATGTGCTTGCAATTGTGAATACCCCGGGTGGGAGAGTGCATCTAAAATTGTTTAAAACTTTAAAAATAAAAATGCTAAAGCCGGCACCACATTATGAAAGAGCAGCTGCATGTCTAGCCCTGTTGTAAGCAGTGAAGAGGCCCGATGAGCTGCCATCGTCCAGCCGAGTGACTCAGAGAGGTGTCCCTGTGGGCTTCCCTATCCAGCTGTCGTGCTCACTGCCTCCCTCTAGAGGAACTCGGGTGCAATGCAGGCAGGGAACAGCGGGGAGGAGACTGGTCACATGCTCTGCACACTGCAGCATCGCACAGAGACGGTCACCTCAGGACAGTGCAGCAGGCACACAGGAAGTGGAAAATGAAAACAGGAAGGAGGGGGGAAAACTGGAAACCAGAAGAAGATGAGGAAATGGGGGGGGAAGGGGGAGGGGTACATGACAGGAAAAGGCAATATGGAGCGCGTGGGTTAAAATAATGAAAAAGCATCAAAATATTGGTGCTGTGACTGCGTGCGTGTGTGTGTGTGTGTGTGTGTGTGTGATTTTTTTGCACATGTACGATATGGTACAGAAGGATTGAGGGGGTACAGGCTATCGGGGTACACCTGCTTACCTGGGTGATTGTTGAAACGTGCGAAATTAGCAAAGCTGTTGGGGCCGGCGGCCTGGGAGGCAGGGGCGGCAAAGATGTCTCCCCCAAGGTCGCTTAGAAGGTCAAACTTCTTCTCCTGGACCTGATGGGGATGGGTGCGACTCACCACTGGAGACTGAGAGAACACGGACACCGTCACCTCACAGAAACTACAGTTACTTCACACACAGTCACCTGTCAAACATGGATACCTCACAGAAAAACGAGTTACATTAGTCACCTCACAGACACGGATGCCTCACAGAAACTGGTTGCATCACAAACACAATCACTTCATAGCCAGATACTAGAGTTACATCACAAAGTCACCTCACAGATACTAGAGTTACATCACAAACACAGTCGCCTCACAGAAACTAGCTACATTACAAACAGTCAACTCACAGACAGTAACCCAACAGATGAAACAGTTGCATCACAAGCACAATTATCTCAATCAACTAACGCAGTTGGTTCGCAACCCTGTTCCTGGAGATCTACTGTCCTGTAGGTTTTCACTTCAGCCCTAACAAAGCACACCTCATTCAACAGCTTGAGATGTCCTTGAGCTGCTAATTAGTAGAATCAGGTGCGCCAAATTAGGGTTGAAATGAAAACCTACAGGATGGTAGATCTCCAGGAACAGGGTTGGGGACCACTGAACTAACGGACAGTCAGCTACCTCACAGATACCAAACATTACTTCACAAATGCAGTTCCCCAAGGTGCAGTAGAGTAATGAGTAATGGCAGATGCAACAGTTTTCTTATAGAATCACCTCATAAATTCAGCAGTTACCTCACAGATTTTCAGGTCACCGAATTTGAACAACACATCGCGGGCACAAAAGTTACCTCACAAACAGCCAGCTCACAGGCAGGTGCGGTTACCCTTCTGAAGCTCAAAAACACCGGTGGGATTGCTCTGGTGATGCTCGTCCCATATGAACAGTACATATAGGGGCGAATGTTGCAGCGTTGGCTAATTCTTCACCTCATTCTTTTGTAAAGCTTCCTTCCCCTTTTCCCAGATACCTCGTGCCTGATGATCACATTGGCCCGCTGAGCTCAGCAGCTTACTCCATTTCCTGTGGCACGGGGGGGGTTAACGGCTAATGTACAGGGCCCAGCATGTCACAGCCGCCTTCACCTAAAATGTGCTCTGGGAGGCCTGGCTGCGCACTTTGGATTACCTGACCTGGTGTGTGTGTGTGTGTGTGTGTGTGTGGCTGCGTCCCAATACGCACTTGTGCACTTCAAATGCGGGTGCCCGCGAGAACCTCCAGGGGCTTAGTGTGTCCCATTTCTTATTTTGTGTTTCGCAAGGGTGCTCTCGATGCGCCCCTCTAGCAAGTCCACGTCAGACCGCACTTTTCAGAGGGGTATTACCCCAAATCCCCTGCGAAATCGTGATGTTTCTGTTTCTAACCAATCACAGAGGACTTGAAGTCGTTGCCAAGTTTTTCCAGAGAAGCGAAGAGTGATGGAGAAGAAAATATTCAAGTGTACGTAACGTTACCTTATGTAATTTTGTACAATTAAATAAAACTAATCATTTTGATTACACAGCAGTTCACAAACTGGGCTATCGTTTCTATGCTATTTTTTCACCCATAACTTTATTGAACAACAGGAATTTTGACCAAGCTTTTTCATGCAGTGTGTCCCAATTCTTTCCTTTTCCACTTGCACACCTTGAGTGCACACCCTCTGACGTCACCAAAGTGCGGTCCTGAAGGAGGACCTTAGGGCGAATTGGGATGTAGCCTCTGTGGTGTGTGTGTGTGTGTGTGTGTGTGTGTGTGTGTGGGGGGGGGGGGGGGGTTTGGGCACTCACCTGACTGGGCGTGGTCTTGCTTAGGTGCAGGGAAGGGGCGGAATCTCCCAGGAGAGTTTTGAGGGGCCGGACCTCAGGGGTGCTGCTTGTGCTACTGGCCGGTGAACCCGAAATCGAGGCTTGCGTGGTGGCCACCACCTTGGCCTGCTCAGGTGGGACAAACCTGGGGTGGGAAAGGTAGCTCGGTCAGGGGGGGAGGAGGGACCGGAAAAAGGAGACAGGGAAAAGGAGACGTGCTGCTCTTCCACTCACCACCGCTTCCTCTCGTACTTCTCCTGGAGGAACTCTTTCACTTTCTGCGGCTCGCGGAAGTCTGGAACCGCCAAGGTTCTGTCATCATACAGTCCCAGCCATATCTGTCTACAGAACTGAGGAGGGGAGGGGATTCAAATTCAACACACGCTACCACAACTGGGTCAAACATGCAGTAAACATTCAGTTTAAACCCTGCACAAAAAAAAACCTGAATACAGACTACCCTCCTCATCAATAATGCAGAGAGAATTAATTCAGCCCCAAAATGTCACGAACTGAGAGAGAGGGAGGGAGAGGGAGAGACGAGGAAAGAAAGAGGCTGTCAGCTGTTCATTAACATGTGAAAAAAAAAGCAGGGGAACGGACCAATCACCCGCATTCTTCCCCGCGGTCATGTGCCCCCCTGAGACGCCACGACCGGACAGAGCAAAGACAAAAAGCTCAGAGTCATCAGTGGGACCAGCACTGCGCCCAAGAGGCTCAGTACCACCGGGAGACACGAGAGAGATTCAGGTCACATGACGCAAGAATCGATGCCCACTCTATAACCATGGCGACCGCTTCTGATAAAGAATTCCTAAGGTACGTTCTCTGGTCTTCTACATGCGCAGAGCTGGGTCCAGGCAAATCCAACAAACGCTGGGGAATATCCAACGGGCGCTACGCATTGCCGCCGCCACCACACCAGGGACGGAGCGTCGCGGGTGCACGCATGTCACACGCGTGTTCTGCGGAACGTACCTCGTTGCCGTTTTTCTGCAGGAAGTCAATCTCCTGTTGCGTGAAGGTCGTCATAGAGATGGACTTCACTCTGTGGGGGGGGTTGAGGCCTCGTCTGGGGGAGGGAGGAGCAGAGTTTAACACTGAACCTCATGCGTGTGCGCGCACACACACACACACACACACACACACACACACACACACACACATTATAGGAGAGTCACACCCACAAAGATGTGTGAAGCTTAGAAAAAGCGAGTGAGAGAAAGGAGTGGTACGGGTATGGAGGGAGAGTAAAAGAGATGAAAAAGCAGAGTGAAAGAGGAAAGGAAGACTGAGAGCAAGAGAGTGGCAGGGAAAGAGGGAGAGGGGGAGGGAGAAGGACAGAGACGGTCCCAGCAGGGTAGCACAGTCTGTTCCAACAGCTGGAGGCGCAGAGCATTAAAAAAAAAATCTGCCGAAAACAAGAAGGTTACAGCAGTTTTGCACCAATTAAACCCTAAACCGTCTTACCGCCCGAGTCGCCAAAACAACGACCTCCTGACAGACTACAGCAGCTTGCGCCCTTGTACAAACAGCCTTCCGGCAGGTTCTGTGCGCTCCAGAACAAGGCCAAGGACCCCATGTTGAATTCCACTCTGGCTGCCGTGCTGTACTGCACTGTGGCGCTACGCCACCCGACCCACCTGGGAATTGAACCTGCAACCTTAAGATCACAACCCGAGTTCCCTAACCATTACGCTACGCTGCCTCCCTAAACGCCCGCAGCCTCCAGAAACCTGGGGCTCCGATCAGCATGGAGTCCGACCGGAGGACAACCCCTCAGGCCAGCAGAAGCCTCAATTCAACAAGCCAGAGTGAACGCAACACAGAAGTCCATGCCTGGATCACCCCATGGGCGGTGTCCCTCGAGTCCCCCCCGGATGATCCAGAGGGGGCCCCCCCCAGAGTACCTCAGCAGGTCGTGTCCCCCTGCATCTCCAGGAACGAGGGGATCGACCCCGGCATTTAACATAACTAAACCTCCGCGCAAAGGCTTTTGCAGAGCCTTGCGCAAACTGTACCGCTACGGAAGGAAGTCGAAATAGGCAGCATTTCTCCAGATCCCCCACTGGCGCCTTCTTGGCAGGTGGGGGTTAGTGACCAAGGGCAACAAAAAAAAAGTCAGTCTTATGCCAGTCTGTAGAGCGTGAAGGTGTGAAAGAGAAAATCTGGCCTCTCCTGGCTCTGGCTGTGTGCTGCGGTGATCGAATCCTTCACATACAGTATGCTCAGCTCACTTCCAACTCCACTAACAAAGTTCATTCAGAAACACAGCGGGTGACCTCGCTAACTAAACGCTGTCATGCTCAGCACCCTATAGCCCAGGGAAGGATTTATGAGCAGGGTCCAGTGGTCACAGAATCAGAGGACACATATTGGAGGCCTGTGGAACTATAGTCACCATCCACTTAATATTCGGAGTCATTTCCAATATTTTACATGGGTAAAAATTCTGGGAAGATAGTACTAAACCTGCACCACCTGAATTACTTGTAGGAAAATTTAGGTTTTTTATATTTGTATAAGCCATGTTATATCTACCCTCTGGGTATGGAAAACTATCACATTTTACATACAACATCCTGGTCCAATTTCAGCCACATCATCCAAAATATCGACATTGGATATCCACATTTGAAGAGGGGAAGAAAAAACTGCATATTTTCAGGTTTCAGATATCCGTTGTACGCTGTATGAGTGTGGAGTATTTCTATAACATAAAACTACATCACAACACGCCTAGCTGGAGAACGATATACACCGCCTAGACATTAATGGCCGCTAATTTGCTAGCGTAATTATTTTAGCCTACCGTTAACTATATCAGGATAATTGGGCAATCCGCTCGGGAAACGTTAACAGTTAAGACAATATCTATCAGAGATCACGAACGAGAAAGCTAACGTAGCTATACAAGTCGTTTCGAAACGTTCATTCTAAGTAACCATACTGACTGTGCCCCTTTATTTCCCCCATGCCAGCTAACGTTAATACAAATAACTTAACGTTAATATCTTGAGATCTCGTCATATCCAGATATATCTAGATAGCCAAGTTAGCTAACGTTGGCCAGCCACCTGTACAGACGTGGACTTAAGTGCCTGCTACGGACAGTTGCATTGCAGCTGGCACAAATGCACCAGAAAGCTCGCTGCTGACAATGTTGCCTGACAAGGTCGAAATAGGTAACGCTAACGTTAGCTTGGCTAACGGAACAGTGGGACTTAATGCTTGATGGGGAGAAACAATTTATGGACAGTATGTAGCTGGTTAGCAAAAAACGATCACTGTCAGCTCTGCTTACCATTGTTGAGGGAAGGCTTGCTGGGCAGCTAGCATGCCAACTTAGCCAGTTAGCTAGTGCTAACTATGGACAGCGCCCCAGCTTGCCCTGTCCAACAGAGAGTCATAGCCCATGCTCAGTGAGCTAACGTCGGCTAGTTCATTACCTAGCAGGTAGCTGCATCATATAAATTGAACTGTAGTTTAACGTTAAGCATCAAGGTACCGCGTTATATGGTAGCGGCCTGTGAGAAAATAAACAGGTCAGCCGAGAGTTACTCACAGTATGCCGGAGCAGGTGGTGCAGACGAACGAGCCCACGGTCATGTTGGCGTAGGTCGGGCCGCGCTGGTCGCAATCGAAGCACTTTCTGTTGGGCTGCAGGCTCGTCATCTCCCGCAGCATCTTCAGATGCTTCTCCTCCTGCTTGCGCTTCGCACTCACCGCCATGGCCGGGGCCGATCGTCGCTGATAAGAGCGTAGACACCGGGCGGAATAGGACTGGGTTCAGCAGGTTCTCAGATCTGAGCGCAGACTACGGAGGATGAAATCCACAGGGAGAAGGTATCTACCGAGAGGCTGCACGGAAGGCTCAGGGCGGCTGAATCAACAGTCGGACCACTGTTGACTCCCGTACACTTCCGTCTTCAGCCTCATAAAGGGATGGCTAGTTTGGGGCAGAGACTGGGAGGGGGGGTCCACGCCTGCGCAGAACAATAAACGATATAGTGCCATGGTTCGATCTGGCAGGACCAGTTTATCTATTCAGAATTCATCAGTGATCAAGTTTTGGGTTAAATGTATGTATTGATCCAGGAATCTGTGTTGAAACTGGACAACGTTACAGAAATAACCCCACAAAACTGTTCTGCACGCCAAAATCAACGCGCCAAATTTCAGTGTGAAATATAAAATGGTTTTCGCTAAACTCGAACCTAGCCTAGATACAGTTGTTGGGTACGTCTATAGCACATAATAGCGTGCTCCCACGTGAAATATATGCCAGGAGCTGAAAGAACAATGCTGTGCTCTCAGCCGCCCTGCGAGACCATATAATTAAGGAACCCTTTTGAGACAGCCCAGGGGCAAAGGTAACCAGATCATTATGTCCCATTCATTGTAATTAGAATGATAAGAGAACCGCGAGCGGCTGAACCCACTATTAGTCGATCTGAGGAAGCCTTCATATCCCTACGTATTGTATACGTGAACTGATATGCTATCCCACAGAATGTCAGAAATTAATAGCCTACCATATTATAGACTACATGGCTAAAAGTACCTTCTCGTTCAACATGGTATTCCAAAATCATTGGCATTAATATGGAGTTGGTCCCCCTTTGCTGCTATAGCAGCCTCCACTCTTCTGGGAAGGCTTTCCACTAGATGTTGGAACATTGCAGCAGGGATTTGCTTCCATTCATTCAGAAATGCATTAGTGAGGTTGGGCGCTGATGTTGGGTGATGAGGCCTGGCTCACAGTCTCCTTTCCAATTGATCCTAAAGGTATTTGATGGGGTTGAGGTCAGGGCTCTGCACAGGCCAGTCAGATTCTTCCACACCAATCTCGACAAACAATTTATGTATGGAGTTAGCTTTTGTCATGCTGAAACAGGAAAGGGCCTTCCACACACTGTTGCCACAAAGTTGGAAGCACAGAAACGTCTAGAATGTCATTTTATGCTGCAGCGTAAATATCGACCTTCACTGAAATGAAGGGGCCTAGCCCGAGCCACAGAAAACAGCCCCAAAACAAGGGGTGTCGGCCAGATACTTTTTGGCCTATAGATATACGCCTTACTATAACCATGACAACCGCTTCCGACTTGTCACAGAGGTATAATGATTAGCATTTAAAACCTCTTCCAATTAACCCATTTATAAAATTATTTTTATCAGATGCCAAAAGCACATGTTAAATGCAAGAGACTACACTTTAATCTATTGCTGCCATTTATTTCAATAAAATGTGTACATTATTTTTCTCTGAATGTCATAATACACATGGATGCAAAATAATAATTAAAAAAAACGAAATTATAATTACAATACGTCACACAAAACCACAAGGGCACTGAAACTGCCACTTGTCAAACCCTCCCCCCCATTTGAAATGAGTCAAATGTAAAACTGGAAAGTACTTAACAAGTATGCAAATATATGGTTTGTTTTTTCATACTGGAATGCAATATTCTATACACATATAACTTACTTTACATATTGAGATGCAATATATTATACATATATTTAAATCATAATTCAATTAACCTAAGTGAAGATACAAACAATGGATAGTGACTTGTGGGTCCCCTACAATGAGAATCACATTTCACATTTTTTAAAAATATTCTACACACACCTTCAAGTATTGACACAAATACAGCCACCCATTTGTTCATGAACACAATGATTGCCTTTTCAAATATTTGCTCTCGCTCTCCGTCACATAGGCAAAAACTCAATGCTTACGCCAGTTAACTGCTATGACCTTGTGCTAGGAATCGTACGAGTATTTACAACCAAATCATGTGCTGGATGATCCCAGCAACTTCAGAAACATAATCGTAATAAAAAAATGAAAGTAGAAAATAAAAATAAAAAATACGGAAAAGCTATACAAGTACTGCATACAGTAAAAAGAGAAGAAGGGTCCCTTTGCCAAGTAGGTCTCGCTGTGCTGTACGTAGAGCAACAAGAGTAGCTCCCCGCTGGAGCCGAGTGCAGGCAGGTGTTTTGGCGAAGGTTTGACATGGAATCGAGCGGCGGATCCCCGGGCCCAACGCCCCGGGTCGGCCCCGGCGCGGGCCCTAACGGCGGAACCAGATCCAGCTGTTGACGATCCAGAAGGCCACGGTGATGGAGTACATGATCATCTCCCGCCTGGTGCGCTCCTTGTTCTCCTCCTCCAGCAGCTGCAGCCGGCGGTTCAGCTTAATGATCTGCCACACCCGTCAATCAAAGTTAAAATCACACGCGTTCATAAACACATTCTGCACATGCCGTTTTTTTAATTTATTTCGTTTAGGCCTGGATTTTCAACAGGTGGTCCGCAGACCCCTCGGGTCCCTGAAGGTGCTGTAGGGGGTCCCTGGCCAGAGGACAGACTTGATATGCAATGACTATTCATAGATTTGGTAAAATATTTCAAATTATAAAACAAATTTTTTATTTTATTTAAATATAACCCTTTTTAACTTGTAATGGGGGGCCCTCTGGATGAATGTGGTGTGGTGTGGGTGGGGGGTCCCTCGACCAGGAGAGATTGAAAACCTCTGGTTTAAAAAATCATGATCTGAAAATGCAGAGAATGGCAAAGTAATCTACAATTTGGTTTTGGTTTCAAAATCGCTTATTCGTACGTCATTACCCATTTAAAAGAAAAGAAAAGAATGTTGTTAAACAACACAATGCAGCGATGCACCATGGGATAGTTCTCTGGTTCTAGTCTTCCATTCTGAAGGGTGTTGACTGCTCTTGTTATCTAGGGGAGTGTTTTTAATGTTTGTAGACTTCCTTGAGATGAAAGCATTCGGCTGAAGGTAGATACATAAATGCAAATCAATAACCGTAAAAACTACACCCCTCGATAAGATAAAAAGCAAGCAACTTTGAGACAGGAACCAAATAAGAGGTACTCTTAAATGACCACTCTCTGTATTTTAAGTCCATTTTTTCCCCTAATGTGGAGGTTTCCTTAAAGATAAGGATAAATACCCAGTCTTAACTGAAAACTGCAGATTGTGGCTCTTTTGTGAATGTAGTTACTGAATTCCATTTATATGCGCACAAAGCAAGCCAGAAACTTAATGAATCCATTATACACTCAGTCAAGTCAACCAGTCAATTAATCAATCCATCCATATGCATTAGCTAACAGTAAACATTACATTACATTACATTACAGGCATTTAGCAGACGCTCTTATCCAGAGCGACTTACACAGCTTCTTATTACATTTATCCATTCATACAGCTGGATATATACTGAAGCAATTCAGGTTAAGTACCTTGCTCAAGGGTACAACGGCAGTGTCCGGCTGGGAATCGAACCTGCAACCTTTCGGTTACAAGTCCTGTTCCTTAACCATTATACTACACTGCCGCCCTATAAACATTGTCTATAATGGTAAACAATAAATGTATCCATTAGCGAATGAATCCAAAATCAGTCCATCAATAATCAAAATTAATATAAGAGTGAAAATTTAATAAAAGTAATCCTGTAATTGGCTTACCTGTCGCCGTAGCGTCACCGCGTCAACCATAGCCATCTCCTCTGGGGTCCCTTCCATTGCCGTTTCAAGCGTCGAGAGGCCGAGCCTGTGGAGACAAGACAAAACAAAACACGCTCGCATTCATCAAATCGCGTTTGCACTTACAAAATGGCAGTCGCATTTATCACCATCACATTTATCACACCCACCATTTACCAGGTCACACATAATTGTTAGGGGATTGGAGGAGAGGAGAAGTGGTTGTTGGAGTTACCTGGGGTGTGGGGACGATGAAAGGGGAGAGGAAGTGGAATTATGCGGGCATCATTCCAGATGCGAAAAACATAGCAAAACCGGTTTGTAATCTGAAAAGAGTGCACTGAACGTCTGATTGGAAAACGCTCTTGTCACGGCCGCTGACAGGGTGATGGTGACCAGTGTGACACTGATTCTTAACTGCGCCGGTCAACGCTTCTGGTTACGCCGCAGCGTAATACACAGGGTTATGCCCGCCAAACGGGAGGAATCGCATCTTAAAGACCATTGCAAAATGCTGCAAAAACCGTATATAGCGAACGTAGCGTTCAAGGTGAAGCGTAGCCAAAATGTTTCGCTTCTAGACCGCACCGTGGAAATGTGAGGGGGATGAAGGAAGGAGAAAGGGGTGGGGTTACCCGGAATCGGGAGGGGATTGGAGAGGAGAGGGGTGGAGTAGTTACCCGGAATTGGGAGGGGATTGGAGGAGAGGGGTGGAGTTACCTGGAATCGGGAGGGGATTGGAGGAGAGGGGTGGAGTTACCTGGAATTGGGAGGGGATTGGAGGAGAGGAGAGGGGGTGGAGTTACCTGGTATCGTGCAGGGGATTGGAGGAGAGGATAGGGGGTGGAGTTACCTGGTATCGTGCAGGGGATTGGAGGAGAGGATAGGGGGTGGAGTTACCTGGTATCGTGCAGGGGATTGGAGGTAGACACTGACCCCCCTCGTAAAGCTGGACTGCTGAAAAGGGCAGGGCAGGGCAAGAGGAGAAAAAGACAGATTGAGCAGAAAGTACTCACACACAGGTGGAGTGGAGAGGAAGGGAGTGTGTGTGTGAGGGGGGGGGGGGGTCTAAGGGGGTGGAGCAGACCCCCCCCCCCCCCCCAAGGATCTGAGCTGAAAGCCAAAAGTAATTTTCCTCCTGATTTTCATCTCCAGTCGAAATCCACGTGTAAAAAAATCACCCTAGGCCAAAGCAAACCCTGTCATGTGACCATAAAACATCGCCCAGGCCAACACTACCCCTGTCATGTGACCATAAAACATCACCCCAGGCCAACACAAAACCGCTGTCATGTGACCATAAAACATCGAACACTAATGTAACCACCCAGAGGGCAAAGGCATGCTCACTGTCGTGTGAATCTATACACAACTCCAGATCAGTTATTTTTCTGAACAATGAAGGGTATCTGTGCATGTGATTGGCCGCAGGGTGAGAGACTGACAGAGACATGCCAATGTACAGTGTGTCCTAGATTTGACTAAAGGAGGACTTGTTATGCAGGCCTATTAATGTTTAATGACTTAGTAGTCTACACTGACCCCAAGTCCTTGCAGCTCCAGCAACAGGCCCACACAACAGGGCCCTTGTGTCCACAGGAAATGACATCACAGCAGGAAAGCGCTCCAGTCCAGGGTTTATGTAGAGACACACCCAGCATGCTGTTTCAATCTGGCCCGAGGGTGCGGGCGACACACTAACAGCATGCTCATTATAAGCTTGTGAAACGGTGGCCAGCACCGTCTTTCTCAGGAACTCCACGGAGACGGCTGTCTTTCTCAGGAACTCCACGGAGACGGCTGTCGTTCTCAGGAACTCGGCTATCTCTACAGAGACAAAACCCCTTTCTTTAGACACCATTCCATCCAAATGTGGGGTTTTTTAAAGTTTTTTTTTTTTAACCCCACGGATTAAAAAGTACTGCATATTTATGCAATTATTTATTAACCTTTATCTATACAGGGTAGGTTGACTGAGCACACAAAGCTCTTTTACAGCAACGCCCTGTTAACGCCCCACCAATTAGCCTGACCTGCATGTCTTTGGACTGTGGGAGGAAACCCACGCAGGGAGAACATGCAAACTCCAAATCCCCGTCCGGGATTCAAACCCAGGACCTTCTTGCTGTGAGTGCTATCCACTACACCACCGTGCCGACCGACCACGATGACATCAGTGAGACAGTGACAGCAGGTGTCAGCCACATATTAGATAGAAAGTTAGATAACTTTCCCAGCATTCCCTATCCAGCTCCTGCTGTGGGACCCAGACAAGGGTGTCACACAAGACCAAACAAACTCTGGGCTTCTTCGTGGTTTGCACTGTGCACAGGGGTGTTAGCACACATTGTACAGAACAGCCAGATGGACAGCTTGCTACTGTGAACCACGGAGGTTGTGCCTCTCTGCCGTCAAAGCTGAAACGGTCCAGTTTTAGAAATCCCACGATTGTTTCCGCAGGGACGTGACCAAGATCCAAACCGGTTGCGATGGACGTTCTGTCCTTGGACGCGACTCCTTTGGGAAGTAACTGTAACACAGAACTAGAAACCTGTTAAAAACGGGAGCGTCCTGGTCTTAAGAAAGTAGAAAGGATGGAAGAAAACCAGGAGCTGAGCAGCCGATTATGACACAGAATCTGTGATGTCAGACGGCCTTGGCGGTCGCGTTACCCAGTGTTTAGAGATGGGCGATAAGGGGGTATAAACTGCCTGCATCCTCTGCCACTGAAACAAAGCCGTAACCTTCAGACCCACAGCCTCCCACGGCAGTAACGGCCTTACCTGACTGCATTCTATACAGAAGCCTCTAATCCAGAGGTGGGCAACGAGGTCCGTATCGGTTTCTGGATTTCATGCCAACTTCTGCCCTTAATTATTTAATTAGCCCGAACATTTTACACCACCTGACATTTTCGCTATTTACTTGATAAACGTGTGAACGATGGCCGAAGACTGTTCTTGTGTCCCTATACGACACGTTTTACCGTGCTCTAATCTACGAGTGAACCAGTGTATACAACCAATTAGCTCATTTATAGGTGGTTCGTCTGTACCACCTGCTCTGGCATACCCGTATAACGGGCCTCCAGGACCGGAAGCACCCACCCCTGCTCTAATCTCTGTACCTGTTCACGGTCCAAGGTTCAAGTTGAAGAATGCAGGACTAGTTCCTATTCCCTTCCATACACAGAACCACACCCTCAAACCCCCCCCCCCCCCCCCCACACCAAGCCCAAGTCATTCCCCAGTCCCCACACACCCCATCGTGACTCACAGTAGATTACAGCTCTCAATCAGTCGCTCGTCAGCACATTCAACATGACTGTTCACCATGGAAGCAGTTACAAAGACATGACATATCGCTATGACCACAATAAGGGAGTGACAGTTCTATGAGACACACATTTGTACGACAGAAAAAAGGCAGTGAATCAGACTTTAGTCACTGTTCTAATAAAGCACCTACCTCTAATAAGCAAAGCAAAGCCTGTGGACAGGCAGTAAATAAAGAATGAAAATACATAAATCAAATCAAAACTCTAACGATCACATACAAATAACAGTCATTAAGCCAGCTGGTCCAGAATTCACATTTAATTATAGATGCCAAAAATTTTTTAAAAAAAAAATCTTTGCTTTTGATTGGCTGCTGATTTGAATGTGAAATGCGGACTGATCGCTGCAGAAACAAGAGTGTAAGAGGCAGAGGGTCAGAGGTCACCCGGCGTGGGCATGCAGGTTGGCAGCAGATGGATATGGGCTGCGAGGCTGGAAAAGGGGGGGGGGTGAGGTCAGGGGTCAGGGGTCAGGAGCCGGTCACCTGCGTTGGTTCTCGTCCAGCGCCTCCAGGACTTGCTGGTAGGCACGGCGGGTGGTGGACTGGATCAGAGACAGCATACCGCGGGCGCTGTACAGGCTCACTCCATCCTCGGGCGCGGTGAGGGGGGGGCAGGCGCGCAGGGGGGCCGGGGGGGGCGGGGTCACGCTGCTCTCACCCGCAGCACAGAGCGCCAAGCCAGCAGAAAGAGAGAGAGAGAGAGAGAGAGAGAGAGAGACAGGAGATAAGGACAGAAAGACCAATAGGAAGACAGGCAGAGAGAGAGACATATAGAGAGAGAGAAAGAGCGAGAGATTTAGAGAAGAGAGGTGTTAGAGGAGAGAGAGAAAATATGAGAAAAGACAGGAAGAGAAAGACAGTGGAAAAAGGAAAGAGAAAGAAACAGAGATATAGGGAGAGATGAGGGGAGCCTGGCAGAGAGAGAAAGAGTGAGACACAAAGAGAGGTGGAAGGGGAGAAAAAAGGGAGAGAAAGTGGAGACCGTCCACACTTCACTAACAGTTCAGAGCGGAGCCTGTCAGAGAAACAGAGTAAGACTGCAGGAGAGTGGCAGCCTCACAGCTATACTTACATCCATCTGTACACAAGCTCAGAGCAAACTATGTACTCATTAATACATAATTACAAATATTACACAACTCTCCTTCTTCCACAGCCATAAATGTGTTCGCACACCTTCTCATTACCAAGCCCCGACTTCATTGTGATGTCACTTCCTGTTTTTGTCCAGGGACAGTAAAACGGGTAAGACGGTCATGATTTCGCCATACTCATAGAAAAAAACTAAAACAAAACCGGTGTTGATGGATTCTTTCTGGCTACTTCCTGGTAATTCTGGGAAACCGCTCACTCTTTTATTTCAACGTGCGATTGTTCCGGTGACAGTGTAGAGCGTGACCACAGTGAGTCAGCTGCTGTGGAGAAAACCAGAGGTAGAACCACACCAACGAGGGCGGCTAACGGAGACCGGACGCGACGACCGACACGGCCAAACACAAGGCAGGGCTGGGGGAGCGCTATCCGCCGGGGCCTAAACGAGAGCTCCCTCTCCAGGCCTGAGAGACAGACGGACGACGGATGGGTGGGAGGACGAGCAGAAGGAGAGAGGGGGACAGACGCGTTAATGAGGCGTTCGGGCAGGCGGTACTCACGTCGGGTCGATTCGGGACAGCTGGCCATTCTGACGGACGAGGGCGGTCTCGCTCACGGAGCGTTCCCGCCGTGACCGCGTCTGTGAGCGCACCTGTCAGAGGAGACGCGGGTGAGACACGGGTGAGCCGCGGGCACGGCGGGGGGACTGGGGCAGCGGGCCTGGGCTGGGAGACTGCGCCGTGTGTGTGTGTGTGTGTGTGTGTGTGTACACGTGTATGTGTGGTGTGTGTGTCTGCATGTGTGTACACGTGTGTGCGTGTATGTACTGTACATATAGTATGTGTGCGCGCGTGTGTGTTTGTACAAACCCCAATTCCAAAAAAGTTGGGACAGTATGTAAAATGCACGTAAAAGCAGAAAGCAGTGATTTGTAAATTCATTAATTAATTAATTTAATGAAATAAAAAAATAAAAAAGACTGGCAAGTTCAAAAAACACCCGTTTAGAACATTCCACAGGTAAACACGTGATGCGATCATGACTGGGTATAAAAGGATATCAAAATACTATTGGTATCTTATTTTCAGGTCTTACAAGCAATACTATAACCTCTCAGCATTCAAGGGTCTGAGGTATCAAATGAGCCTGAAACCATCACTGTGCTGCCAGATATGCAGTAGATATGGATGGATCACTTTAAGGGTTGTTTCTCCTGACTCATTTTCCTATTGAACTCTATGGAAAAATAAGTCAGGAGAAACAACCCTTCAAGTGATCCATCCATATCTACTGCATATCTGGCAGCAGAGTGATGGTTTGAGGCTCGTTTGATACCTCAGACCCTTGTTGACTTACAGCCATTTAGCCAACCATGGGTTCCATACTATTCCCATGTAATTTACAGCTTACTCTAGCCCCCCCCCCCCCCCCCCCCCCCCCCCAATCCCCATAATGATTCATTCAAATGCAGAGAGGTTATAGTATTGCTTGTAAGAGTACCTGGAAATAAGATACCAATAGTCTTTAGATATCCTTTTATACCCAGTCATGATAGCATCACCTGTTTACCTGAGGAATGTATCAAACAGGTGTTTGTTGAACTTCCCAGTCTTTTTTGCCCCTGTCCCAACTTTTTTGGAACGAGTTGCAGCATCAAATTTGGAATTAGCATATATTTACAAAAATCATAAGGTAAAACATTAAATATCTTTTCTTTGTACTGTTTTCAATTAAATATATGTAAAAGAGAATTTACAAATCACTGCTTTCTGCTTTTATGTGCATTTTACATACTGTCCCAACTTTTTTGGAATTGGGGTTTGTATGTGTGTGTGTGCGCATGCATGTGAATGTTTGCACGTGTGTGTGTATGCTTATGCATGTATGCCAATCAGAGCTTCTTAAGTAGGCTCCATACAGGTGTTCTCCATTACCTGGAAATACAGTAATCACACGGCTTAAAGGGCGACTAGCACCACCTGCTGGTGAATGGGCATAACAACATGCATGTGTGAATATGTGCGTGTGCATGTGTGGGGTGTATGTATAAGTACGCGTGTGCGTGCGTGTGTATGTTAGTGTGTATGTGCGTGTGTTTGTGTATGTATCTATGTATGTATGTGTGTGTGTCTGTGCGCATGCGTGCGTGCGTGTGTGTCTGCGTGCGTGCGTGCGTGCGTGGACTCACCTCGTCTCCAGCCTGGCTAGGCCCTGCAGTGCGCTCCATTTCCATGAAGTCGAGCGGCCGGTCGTTGAGGGTGAGGACCCGCGGGGGAGTCTTCAGCGCCAGAGACTCCAGGGGTGTGGACTGGATCAGGTCCAGGTCCCTGGGCCGAGGGTACTGAGACGACTCGCTGTCCCCTAATGTTCACAGGACAGAGTCGGTGTCAGGAGAGTTAGCGTTAGAGGCACAAGACAGAGTCACGAGTCAGGACTACAGAGAGTCGGTGTCAGGAGCGTTAGCGTTAGAGGCACAAGACAGAGTCACGAGTCAGGACTACAGAGAGTCGGTGTCAGGAGAGTTAGCGTTAGAGGCACAAGACAGAGTCATGAGTCAGGACTACAGAGAGTCGGTGTCAGGAGAGTTAGAGGCACAAGACAGAGTCACGAGTCAGGACTACAGAGAGTCGGTGTCAGGAGCGTTAGCGTTAGAGGCACAGGACAGAGTCACGAGTCAGGACTACAGAGAGTCGGTGTCAGGAGAGTTAGCGTTAGAGGCACAAGACAGAGTCATGAGTCAGGACTACAGAGAGTCGGTGTCAGGAGAGTTAGAGGCACAAGACAGAGTCACGAGTCAGGACTACAGAGAGTCGGTGTCAGGAGCGTTAGCGTTAGAGGCACAGGACAGAGTCACGAGTCAGGACTACAGAGAGTCGGTGTCAGGAGCGTTAGCGTTAGAGGCACAGGACAGAGTCACGAGTCAGGACTACAGAGAGTCGGTGTCAGGAGAGTTAGCGTTAGAGGCGCAAGACAGAGTCACGAGTCAGGACTACAGAGTCGTGTCAGGAGAGTTAGCGTTAGAGGCACAAGGCACAAGACAGAGTCACGAGCCAGGACTACAGAGAGTCAGTGTCAGGGACAGAGAGCAGAGAGTCACCGTCAGGAGAGAGTCTTTGTTAGAGGCACAGAGCCGGAAAAGAATAAGAACTACAGAGAGTCAGTGTTACGAGACACAGAGTTGAAAACGAGTAAAAACTACAGCGAGTCAGCCCGGGGAGCGAGTCACTGTCAGCAGCTCAGAGCAGAACTATTGGGTGTAAAGGGAGAGGACGGGCACACCTGCCACCACGATCCGCTCTGGGACTTGCATCAGGACACTGCGGAGGGCCTCGTGTGCCCCGCCTTCCTCATCCTCGGAGGCAGAGGGCGCCACCTGCAGTTTCTCTGGGATGCGCATGCGCTGGCTAATGCCCTCTGTGTACTCGATCTCATAGTGGATGCGGTTGATTTCTGCCATCTCTGCGGTGGGAGAAGGGAATGTCGCTCCGTTCATTGGGCTAAAGGAGAGAGAGAGAGAGAGATCACCCGGGTCACAAGCGCAACACGCACCTCATCACCCGGGTCACAAGCGCAACACGCACCTCATCACCCGGGTCACAAGCGCAACACGCACCTCATCACCCGGGTCACAAGCGCAACACGCACCTCATCACCCGGGTCACAAGCGCAACACGCACCTCATCACCCGGGTCACAAGCGCAACACGCACCTCATCACCCGGGTCACAAGCGCAACACGCACCTCTCACACGCCACCACTGACAACTACCACGCCACAGGACCCCGAACAACTACATTACATTATAGGCATTTAGCAGATGCTCTTACCCAGAGCGACTTACACAACTTTTTAGCATTTTTTACATATTATCCATTTATACAGCTGGATATATACTGAAGCGATTCAGGTTAAGTACCTTGCTCAAGGGTACAACGGCAGTGTCCTACCTGGGAATCGAACCTGCAACCTTTCGGTTACAAGGCCAGTTCCTTAACCATTATACTACACTGTCGCCCTAACACACAATTTACAGCCACCAATCGCAACCAGGTGACCTGTGCGATTCCTAAAACGGCTTTTTACATCTCCCAAGCAACGAATAAACATCCATCGGCAGACGCCTTTGACACAACGCAACGGCCTTTATTAAGATCCTGATGCCCAACATCCTAAGATTAGCCAAGGCTAATTGGCTCAAGTGTGTGGCTTAGGGCCAGTTCGCAGACGATGGAGAACAGGGACGTCTGTGTGTGTGGAAACTGGAAGTAGTCAACTAAGTGTAATGCTACTGTGCTTGCTGCCTGGCCTTTAGAGGAGCTACAGAGACCACAGATTTGCCTGCGGGCCATACTCAAACTGTAATAAAGAAAACACCACATGACAACACAGCCAAATAGCCCAAAGCAAAAGTGAAACTATTTCAAGAACACACACACACACACAATACAAACAATTCAGAATATGAAGCACGCACTCCTTAGTTTAATATAATCTAATATTTTGAACTATAAAATCAAAAGGAATAAATATTTGTTTTGATTTATGTTGAAAGTGAATATACTGTTAAAATATACATACAGGCAATTAAATATATTTTCACGTGAGAAAATGGTTATCATAAATGTTGTGATTTGATGAATATACAGTTGTATGCATATTGCAGACCCATGTAAAACAATGCTATATACTAGGCCTATCTTCTACCACATTAGAATAGTCGCAGTAGATTTCTTAACACAGGGCTCTACAGGGCTCCAATTTTAGGAGCAGCTGATCTTGAAAATTGACATGTGCAAACTGGAAAAATAATTTAGGAGCACATCTACTAATTGGGATGCATTCGTGTGCTCCTAAATTTTTCGACTTTGGAGCACATGTCCTCCATGGAAAAAAAATGTCAGTGTAGAACCCTGTAATGCATACTGCTAGTTATGCAACAGCTATGCAAGCAATTTAAGTAGTTATAGGCTTTTATATATGTCTTATATTTCACATTTCATAAATGTGATGTTTTCATAAAAGCTATGATTACAGGATCAGTCAACCACAGGAAATGCTCGGTCTGTGAACCTAATAAAAACCCGCCGACGGTTTTGGTTTTGTTTAACATTCAGTGTAACTGGCTAACAATGGTTTCAATATAATTTCAGTTGTCATATATTGCTTTTGCAAGTAACAAACGGTATTAACGTATACCAAAGATAACAGTTCAGACTAATCTCACATAGCTAGCTGTCTGTAGATGCAGTGATTGTGTGTTTATATCGCATCGTTGACGTTGACAAATGTTTGTGCTAACGTTAGCTATCTAGGCACAAATGCGGGGCTACAGAGAAAATGGCTGGTTAGATAACTAAACTACGTTAACGTTTGTTTACTAAACTATACATTTTTTTCTCAAATTGTATTTAGCACGATCGCGGCCCGATCTGCCACATCTAGCCTTTTACTGGCTAGCTAGATTTTTTCATTGAAAGCTTCTGCCAAGCTAGCTAACATTAGCTAAGGAGAAAACGTCATTATAGCTAGGAAGTCGGCAAACATTTCTATCGAAACGCCAATTAAAAATTCACTTACCCAGTGTATATTTGCCTTTTATTTGAATTATAAGTAAATAGAAGATGTTGAAAGGGGTTGACAGAAATCCTACGTCTACATCACAGTCAACACAGCACCCGCTGGAAACAAGACGCACAAACAGCATCCGCACCACAGACTGATCGAACACAACAACGTCATGACGTAATCACGGAGGGTGAAAAAGGAACTGGCGTAACGTCAGGTGGGAGGAGCGAGGAGGTGAAGCCTGGAATTGGAAACGGCCTCTTCTGCGCAGGGGGAGAGCTCAACGTTGTTGTTTGTCATTGGAAACAATGTGAAATCATCCTACTTTGATGTACGAATAGATCTCGTTCAGAATAACTAGAGCTCCGTTCCAATCGCCCACCTTCTCAGGGCATGAAAAATATCATATTACGTGTGGTTCTAATCCGTAGTGGTCACTTTTGATCGCTGCTAAATTGCCTTCAGTAATACAAAGACAAAAAAGCCAGGTTACACACATAAAGTAGGTACTCTCTATACATCTATAGACATAGACTTCATAAAATCTGAATTTATTTAGATCAAAATACACAATTTGTTTCAACCTGCATTGGCAGTGTTGCATGTGTGCTGTGTCTGGTCTGTGTAACCTGTCTTTGTTGCAAAAGCAATTCATGACAATACATGTGGCTAGCTTAATAGCGATATACAAAATATTGTTGTGCATATTTCCTAAGGACTTCTCATGTATGTAGGACAGTTCCCGTAGTGTAGTGGTTATCACGTTCGCCTAACACGCGAAAGGTCCTCGGTTCGAAACCGGGCGGGAACATCCATTTTGTGCATTTATTCTTTTCTATGATTAAAAAACACAGTTTGCCACTTGGTAAGTGTAAACTTGTATTTGTTTACTTATAAGAAAATCTTACATTACAAGTTGTATATTACAGACTAATTAGTACAAATCATACCCAAAACTAACAGCAGGTGGAGCCAATGTTCCACACTACCAGAAAACGTAATACTTATGTTTACATACACGGTTTCTGTTTCCATAACATGACACAAACATGTGTTATGTATTACCAAGATGGATATCATGGTGTCACCTACTGAATTTGAATGTTAAAGGTCACTTGATTTAAGACATTGCTGTATAACAACCATAGATTCAGGTACATTGAATGTCTTGGATGATTATTTAGTGATTACCATGGATAATCGGAGAGTGCAACTCCAGAGAATTAAAGGGTGTCACACATTAAAGAAAATCAGTCAGTCTGGCATGGTATAATCAAGGATTTCTATGTGGTATAAGAAAGCAAAGCTGAGTGTTCTCTCTCTGAAACGGAGAACGTAAGGATTCGGCGGCATGTCTTCTACAGAACATAGGCTACACCATTATGCTGTGTGACAGAATAATATTTAGACACTCACTTTGAGCAAAAGTGTACGGAGGCTGAAGGGAATATTATAATGATACAAAGTTCTTAAGAGGGCTTTTAGTGTCTTTATTCAATTAATTAACCTTAACTAAACATTTAAAATAGGCCTATAGAATAAATAAGTAATGACATAGCAAATAGTGTGTTTAACATATCTCTGAAGATATTCATGACATCACAAGGTCATTTTCATTATGACGGCTCCTAGAACCAAATTCAGGGTTGCCAGACTGGGGGATTTTTCCATAAATGTAGGGGATTTAAAAACATGAATGGGGGATTTTTAAAGACAAAATGTATGGGAGTAAATGATAGACGGTGGATTTTAAAATTAGGTATGAGGGCTAATTGTGTGTTTTTTTGGGGGTGGGTGGGGGGGGGGAATAATTCAGGCATCTGGCAACACTGACCAAATTGAGCAGCGGCGGCTCCTCAGCAAATAATGGGCAGGACGAAAAACTTCCCCTTGAACGGTTTATTGGTCTCGACCCGTTTTAAATAATTTCCCTTGATTATCAATACCGTCAGATATAGCCAGTTCATCTCATTCACGACATTAGGCACACAACACAACTTTGTGTGTAATGTGTGATTTCTATGTGGAAATGCGTGATGAACACGACGAGCTTGGTGAAGGCACCCCTCATGTCCGTGCTGGGGCCCTATGGCTGGGGGCCTATGGCTGGGGCCCTATGGCTGGGGCCCTATGGCTGGGGGCCTATGGCTGGGGCCCTATGGCTGGGGCCTATGGCTGGGGGCCTATGGCTGGGGCCCTATGGCTGGGGCACTCCAGCAGGTAGGCTACTCGGAGAAGCGTGTGCGTGTGCGTGTGAACTGCCTTTAAGCTGGCCTTGCCCTCCCTCAAACTTATTACAGCCAATCGGTTCCATTACGTCTGCCCCCCCCCCCCCACACACACACACCTTATACACCAGTTATGTCACCATGGAAACCAGACTGGTTGCAGTCTATTGACAGCAGCGATGCCATTGGGTTCTGGCAGGAAACCTAGGCTTGGCGTTTGAATGAAATCCATTCGGCCGTTAATGAAGCAGGGCGTGTACTTTGTGTGGTGGCGGAGTCTGTGTATTGTGAGATGAAGTGTGGGAAGTGAGGTAGCGAGTGTGCAATGCGTGTGATGTGTGAGTAAGCTTGTTATCACACATTAACTCAGCAGACGCTCGTATCTATGGTGATTTACCCATTCTAGCATATACTGTCCATAAATTAGCCATGGCTGCTAGATACTTGTTACCTACCAAAGTAATTTGGGTTCAATGTGTTGCTTAAGGATACAAGGTCACTGCAGTAACAATGATTTTGGGCAGCTGTCTGGTCGTAAGATCCTGTTACTTAACCACCATGACACACTGCTTTTTCTGTCTAGTGTGAGAGCACAGTGTGTGAGTGTCGAGAGTCCAATGTAGGTTGCCCACCTAAGCCATGTTTACATCTTAACATTTTAGCACATGCAAAGGGTTTTGGCCAGGCAGACCACTGTCTTGGACTTGACTAATGACATTTGTAGACATATTAGTTTCGACGGAAC
The DNA here is from genome assembly GCA_029718625.1 of Synaphobranchus kaupii. Classification (NCBI taxonomy): domain Eukaryota; kingdom Metazoa; phylum Chordata; class Actinopteri; order Anguilliformes; family Synaphobranchidae; genus Synaphobranchus; species Synaphobranchus kaupii. The sequence goes on from CM056379.1 coordinate 148,995, forward strand.
TAACACCTTTTTTGCTACATTTTGGGTGTGGCAGTCTAAGGTTAAATGGGGGGTGGCTCAGATGACTGCTTTCCCATCCACACTCCCTATGCTATTTCATACACTGTGTGGTTGTCATGGTATTGGTAATATAACTAACTGTATATTATGGTATGGATTTGCCATTGTAGTGTCATGGCTCTAGGCTGGGAGAGTTAACCTGCTTCAGCACTATGACAGTGTCGCGCATGTACTGGGTCTGATCTTAGCACGCTCTTAGCCAGGTCTATATCACTGGAGCTCATATGGATGCACATCCTGTTGCAATGTAAGTTATTCTGGACAAAATAATCTGCTAAAGTAACGTAATGTAATGTAGCTATGACTTGGGGTCACAGGAAAGCTAATCACGCAGCCAGTCGGACAGGAAATTAAAAAGCCTCTGAGCTTTGCAGATGTAAGCTAGAATATATTGCAACACGTTCATTAATGGCGCTGAAAGCACACCAGCGGAAGAGCATTATGGTTAAGTGTGCTGAAAGTCCTTCATTGCGCATCTTAAAACTGCTGCTGTAGTAACTGTAGTCCTACACGGTGTGTGTGTGTGTGTGTGTGTGTGTGTGTGCAGATGCGATTAGTCACTGAATTAGTGAGCATAGTTTTAATTTAGTCCTATAATATGTGAGTGCAGTTGGGAGTAGTTACTGGTTTTAATGGAGTCAAACCAAATGCACGGTACACTCAGCAATATTTAAATCACTGAATTGTTTTTTCCTTGATTAAATTATTTAAGGTCGCTATAATATCTGATGAAGGAGACCCAAGGCTAGTTGTTCTGGGAGATAAATAGATTCCCATCTCCCCATTAATATTTGAGTTTCTCCTAGAGGAAGGGAAAGTTCACAGAGAGGTGATACAAGGGGCCTCAGTAGCACAGACGTTCTCCTCAGTGCAGCTACGCCACCCCTTACAGACGTCTTCTACATTCAGACTCTAATACCTTATTGAATGCAGTTACATTCTACTCTTGTAGATTGCTTCTACATTCTAACTCTAATACCTTATAGAATGCAGTTACACTCTACTCTTGTAGATTGCTTCTACATTCTAACTCTAATACCTTATAGAATGCTGTTACATTCCACTCTTGTAGATTGCTTCTACATTCTAACTCTAATACGTTATAGAACGCAGTTACGTTCCACTCTTGTAGATTGCGTCTACATTCTAACTCTAATACCTTATAGAATGCAATTACATTCTACTCTTGTAGACTGCTGCTACATTCTAAATCTTATACCTGATAGAATTCTGTTACATTCCACTCCCTTAAAGACTGCTGCTAAATTCAAAATTGAAAGCCTTATAGACTAGGAAGCTTCATTCTGCTCTTCCTAAATGCTGCTACATTTTTACATTCTCTAACACCTTATAGACTGCAGTTACATTCTAACTGCTTAAAGCCTGTCGCAACAGTCTGTAACTGTAACACTTTATAGACTGCAGTTACATTGTACTCTCTTATAGACTGCTGGTCCACTCTACACCAGAGATCTAAAACTAAGATATTTCAGGTTCACAGCGCCTGCAGGTGGCAGGTGTACATATGGCCTTAGTTGATTCATTAAAGTCTGATTGACTACAGAATCCACACACCTTACCTCCAAAGGCTTAAATCGATTGTTGATTGAAAGGATGTCAAAAAAACCTGCAGACACTGTGGCCTGATAGTCAGGAGTGAAGTTCTACGCAGAACCGTGTTCTAAACTCTACGACCTTCAGGACTGCAGCTGCAGTCCGTGACCTTGAAAAGTAAAGTGTAGCTGCTTAATTGCCTAGAGCAAAACTACAAAACTACAGCGGTGCTCGTCAAACCACCAAAAGCCACCGCCTTTACTCCACACAAGAGAAACTTCACTTCTACAGCATAAGCTATACTACCACAGGGGGCATACAACATTTCACCAGGGGATATACTTACATTCCTATAGGGGGTAACATAATGCCACACCAAATTAGGGAGCTCTTTTAGCCCATGGAACGAGCAGCTTGTTAATTTGGCCTAGCAGACCCTTACCACAGTAGGCAGTAATGAGTTTCCCATTCCCTGCAATGCGGCCCTGTTTAAGAAGACCCCCAGGGCTGTTAGTGTCCAGGGATCTGTGGAGAGAGTGACACAGCACCTCCTGACTTTTCTGTTTCCATGGGGACGGGCCTGTTGCTTCCTGTTCTCAGCGATGGAAGCCTCGTTCTGAAAACGGTTCTTGAGCTTCGGTTGCGGCTCCGCTGTGCTATCTTTACTATGACGACACGTTGATGGACTTCAGTGTTTTTCTGAATGCATTCAGTTTTTCATATTTATTTCTCAGTTATTAATTTTGTTTTGCTAATGTGGCTGCCCTGGGCTCTGCTTCTGTTGCAAGCTTCTTTTTTATTCCAAAAACCTCCGTTCTGATTTATCTCTGTCATTCCCAAAATCACAGCACTGTTTTCAATGTCATTCCCGTAACCACGAGACTGATTTACCTGTCATTCCCAAAATCACAGCGCTGTCTTCAATGTCATTCCTGTAACCACAACACTGATTTATCTGTTTATCTGGCATTCCCAAAATCACAGCGCTGTTTTCTCTGTTATTCCCAAAATCACAGCTCTGTTTTCTCTCAGTCATTTCCATAACCACAACACTGACTTCTGTGTCATTACCATGACCAGAGGACTGACTCTCACAATAATCTCCCCTGTCTCTCACTCACACCCACAGCAATGAATGAGGCATGCCCCCCCCCCGTCCCCCCCCCCCCCATCTGAAGTGGATTTGTCCCATTAATGGCAACCCTCTAAACTGGGGGGTTTAAAGGATTATTGGGGCTTGAAATCCCGGATTCAACCCGCCGCTGCCCGATCAAGAAGGGATTACTGCCGTTGGACCCTCCTTTTCACTCCTCTGACTGGGCTGGCTGGGGGAGGGGGGAAGGGAGAGGGAAGGGGTCTCGGGTTTGCGTTTAGGGGCTACCCACGTTGCTGTAGGGGGAGGGGGGGGTTTCTTACCTCAGACTTGGAGAGGTGTGTCACGCTTCACCCAGTCCAGCGACCCCCCCCCCCGATGGATCTGCCCTATCAGCCAGGTCTCAGGTCTTAAGAGTGGGTTCATGACTGCGTACTTTTCTGATAGTCTTTTCTGTGACTGGAACATCCTGTCACTCCGGCCACGACAAAGGGATCATAAGAGTGTGATCAGGACCGCGATCTGGAGGCTAATAGGAACTGATCTGATCAGGATCTCCATCAATCCCATTCATTTAATTTCTATGCAGTGCGCTTCACAGAAAGGTGTGCTCGTGTGCTGAACGGTTAACATCATTGAGGGAAATTCAAAAACGAGGCACAGTTTGGCCAGTAATTTAAAGAGGAAAGCACAGTAAAATTTAAAAATAAGTCTGTGTTTAGAAGCAGCCAATGTTTCAGCGTTTCTGGTCTTTGCTGGTAGTGATGTCCCTCAATAAGAATGCATTGCCATTGAAGGTTTGTAGTGAAATACTGAAACTAGCAGAGTTTATTGAGACTGAGATCAGCGGTCAGGAGGGAGAAGAGGAGCACGGGTGTGACGGGAGAGAGATTGGGCAGGACGGCGCTGTTCGCTGAGGCCAGAGAGGGGGTCCCACCACTGCGCCCCAGCCTGCTGCCGTCCTGTGCAGGGTCGGAGAGCTAGCTCCCGGAGCCACGGCGAGATTCTTCCGGAAAATTTCTGCTCTACTTCACGCAGGAGTCAAAGACGTGGAAATAACCGGGCTGAAATTTTAATGAAGGCCTCCCGTCTTCGGCACGGACGAGCCAGGAATGCCGGAATGCTGAGTTCAGGTCTGCAGGCACTATCTGCCCAGTGTCCGGGAAACAGAGGCCAGGAATCTCAGATTTCGGGAAACAGAGGCCGGGAATCTCAGAGTCGGTAAACAGAGGCCAGGAATCTCGGACGGACTGGTCCTTCATTCCTGGGTCTGGCCCAAATCTGGGGGTCCAGACGGAGACCAGAGCTCAGACTCTTACAGGAAGGCTTCCCTCCTGTGTGTGTCAGAACATTATTAAACATTTAACACTGGTACTCCAGCCAGATAATGGGGTGTTCTTTCAGTATAGCACGCACGCACGCACGCACGCACGCACGCACGCACGCACGCACACACACTTTATTAAACTGACAGTTGAATATATTGCCGATGTTTGACATTAATATACATGCATGAAGTAACACATGCAATCAAAATGCAAATGATAATTGAGCAAACAAATTTTAAAGAGGACAGAGAAATTAAATGAAGTGACAATCAAAATCTATGCTACCAGTGAGTTATTATAGGTGTTGTGGTACCTGTGTTTCTCTTTCTCTATCTTTCTTTCTCTCTCTCCCTCTCTCTCACACACACACACACACACACACACTCTCTTTCAGCACGTATCTGTCATTCTCTCTGCCTCATTCACTCAGTCTGTTATTGGCATCTGTTGACTCGGCTCATTAGACACAATCATGACTCTAAAATTGTTCCTTTCAGCGGAACACAAAAGGAACACAAAGGCATAAGCGTGTCAGTTGTGAGAGCCCTCTGTGTGCTGAAGAGTCCGTTCTATAGTGCTGTTAGAGTAGCAGTGTTGAAGAGTCCGTTCTATAGTGCTGTTAGAGTAGCAGTGTGAAGAGTCCGTTCTATAGTGCTGTTAGAGTAGCAGTGTTGAAGAGTCCGTTCTATAGTGCCGTTAGAGTAGCAGTGTTGAAGAGTCCGTTCTATAGTGCTGTTAGAGTAGCAGTGTTGAAGAGTCCGTTCTATAGTGCTGTTAGAGTAGCAGTGTTGAAGAGTCCGTTCTATAGTGCTGTTAGAGTAGCAGTGTGAAGAGTCCGTTCTATAGTGCTGTTAGAGTGGCAGTGTGAAGAGTCTGTTCTATAGTGCCGTTAGAGTGGCAGTGTGAAGAGTCCGTTCTATAGTGCCGTTAGAGTGGCAGTGTGAAGAGTCCGTTCTATAGTGCCGTTAGAGTGGCAGTGTGTGAAGAGTCCGTTCTATAGTGCTGTTAGAGTGGCAGTGTGAAGAGTCCGTTCTATAGTGCTGTTAGAGTGGCAGTGTGAAGAGTCCGTTCTATAGTGCCATTAGAGTGGCAGTGTGAAGAGTCTGTTCTATAGTGCTGTTAGAGTGGCAGTGTGAAGAGTCTGTTCTATAGTGCTGTTAGAGTGGCAGTGTGAAGAGTCCGTTCTATAGTGCTGTTAGAGTGGCAGTGTGAAGAGTCCGTTCTATAGTGCCGTTAGAGTGGCAGTGTGTGAAGAGTCCGTTCTATAGTGCCGTTAGAGTGGCAGTGTGTGAAGAGTCCGTTCTATAGTGCCGTTAGAGTGGCAGTGTGTGAAGAGTCCATTCTATAGTGCCGTTAGAGTGGCAGTGTGAAGAGTCCGTTCTATAGTGCTGTTAGAGTGGCAGTGTGAAGAGTCCGTTCTATAGTGCTGTTAGAGTGGCAGTGTGAAGAGTCCGTTCTATAGTGCTGTTAGAGTGGCAGTGTGAAGAGTCCGTTCTATAGTGCTGTTAGAGTGGCAGTGTGAAGAGTCCGTTCTATAGTGCCGTTAGAGTAGCAGTGTGTGAAGAGTCCGTTCTATAGTGCCGTTAGAGTGGCAGTGTGAAGAGTCCGTTCTATAGTGCCGTTAGAGTGGCAGTGTGTGAAGAGTCCGTTCTATAGTGCTGTTAGAGTGGCAGTGTGAAGAGTCCGTTCTATAGTGCTGTTAGAGTGGCAGTGTGAAGAGTCCGTTCTATAGTGCCGTTAGAGTGGCAGTGTGAAGAGTCCGTTCTATAGTGCTGTTAGAGTGGCAGTGTGAAGAGTCCGTTCTATAGTGCCGTTAGAGTGGCAGTGTGTGAAGAGTCCGTTCTATAGTGCTGTTAGAGTGGCAGTGTGAAGAGTCCGTTCTATAGTGCTGTTAGAGTGGCAGTGTGAAGAGTCCGTTCTATAGTGCTGTTAGAGTGGCAGTGTGAAGAGTCCGTTCTATAGTGCTGTTAGAGTGGCAGTGTGAAGAGTCCGTTCTATAGTGCTGTTAGAGTGGCAGTGTGAAGAGTCCGTTCTATAGTGCTGTTAGAGTGGCAGTGTGAAGAGTCCGTTCTATAGTGCTGTTAGAGTGGCAGTGTGAAGAGTCTGTTCTATAGTGCTGTTAGAGTGGCAGTGTGAAGAGTCCGTTCTATAGTGCTGTTAGAGTGGCAGTGTGAAGAGTCCGTTCTATAGTGCCGTTAGAGTGGCAGTGTGAAGAGGTCCGTTCTATAGTGCCGTTAGAGTGGCAGTGTGAAGAGTCCGTTCTATAGTGCCGTTAGAGTGGCAGTGTGTGAAGAGTCCATTCTATAGTGCCGTTAGAGTGGCAGTGTGAAGAGTCCGTTCTATAGTGCCATTAGAGTGGCAGTGTGAAGAGTCTGTTCTATAGTGCTGTTAGAGTGGCAGTGTGAAGAGTCCGTTCTATAGTGCTGTTAGAGTGGCAGTGTGAAGAGTCCGTTCTATAGTGCTGTTAGAGTGGCAGTGTGAAGAGTCCGTTCTATAGTGCCGTTAGAGTGGCAGTGTGAAGAGTCCGTTCTATAGTGCTGTTAGAGTGGCAGTGTGAAGAGTCCGTTCTATAGTGCTGTTAGAGTGGCAGTGTGAAGAGTCCGTTCTATAGTGCCGTTAGAGTGGCAGTGTGAAGAGTCTGTTCTATAGTGCTGTTAGAGTGGCAGTGTGAAGAGTCCGTTCTATAGTGCTGTTAGAGTGGCAGTGTGAAGAGTCCGTTCTATAGTGCCGTTAGAGTGGCAGTGTGAAGAGTCCGTTCTATAGTGCCGTTAGAGTGGCAGTGTGAAGAGTCCGTTCTATAGTGCCGTTAGAGTGGCAGTGTGAAGAGTCTGTTCTATAGTGCTGTTAGAGTGGCAGTGTGAAGAGTCTGTTCTATAGTGCTGTTAGAGTGGCAGTGTGAAGAGTCCGTTCTATAGTTGCCGTTAGAGTGGCAGTGTGAAGAGTACGTTCTATAGTGCTGTTAGAGTGGCAGTGTGAAGAGTCCGTTCTATAGTGCTGTTAGAGTGGCAGTGTGAAGAGTCCGTTCTATAGTGCCGTTAGAGTGGCAGTGTGAAGAGTCCGTTCTATAGTGCCGTTAGAGTGGCAGTGTGAAGAGTCTGTTCTATAGTGCTGTTAGAGTGGCAGTGTGAAGAGTCCGTTCTATAGTGCTGTTAGAGTGGCAGTGTGAAGAGTCCGTTCTATAGTGCTGTTAGAGTGGCAGTGTGAAGAGTCCGTTCTATAGTGCTGTTAGAGTGGCAGTGTGAAGAGTCCGTTCTATAGTGCCGTTAGAGTGGCAGTGTGAAGAGTCCGTTCTATAGTGCTGTTAGAGTGGCAGTGTGAAGAGTCCGTTCTATAGTGCTGTTAGAGTGGCAGTGTGAAGAGTCCGTTCTATAGTGCTGTTAGAGTGGCAGTGTGAAGAGTCCGTTCTATAGTGCTGTTAGAGTGGCAGTGTGAAGAGTCCGTTCTATAGTGCCGTTAGAGTGGCAGTGTGAAGAGTCCGTTCTATAGTGCCGTTAGAGTGGCAGTGTGAAGAGTCCGTTCTATAGTGCTGTTAGAGTGGCAGTGTGAAGAGTCCGTTCTATAGTGCTGTTAGAGTGGCAGTGTTGAAGAGTCCGTTCTATAGTGCTGTTAGAGTGGCAGTGTGAAGAGTCCGTTCTATAGTGCTGTTAGAGTGGCAGTGTGAAGAGTCCGTTCTATAGTGCTGTTAGAGTGGCAGTGTGAAGAGTCCGTTCTATAGTGCCGTTAGAGTGGCAGTGTGAAGAGTCCGTTCTATAGTTGCTGTTAGAGTGGCAGTGTGAAGAGTCCGTTCTATAGTGGCCGTTAGAGTGGGCAGTGCTGAAGAGTCCGTTCTATAGTGCCGTTAGAGTGGCAGTGTGAAGAGTCTGTTCTATAGTGCTGTTAGAGTGGCAGTGTGAAGAGTCCGTTCTATAGTGCTGTTAGAGTGGCAGTGTGAAGAGTCTGTTCTATAGTGCTGTTAGAGTGGCAGTGTGAAGAGTCCGTTCTATAGTGCCATTAGAGTGGCAGTGTGAAGAGTCTGTTCTATAGTGCTGTTAGAGTGGCAGTGTGAAGAGTCCGTTCTATAGTGCCATTAGAGTGGCAGTGTGAAGAGTCTGTTCTATAGTGCTGTTAGAGTGGCAGTGTGAAGAGTCCGTTCTATAGTGCCGTTAGAGTGGCAGTGTGAAGAGTCTGTTCTATAGTGCTGTTAGAGTGGCAGTGTGAAGAGTCCGTTCTATAGTGCCATTAAGAGTGGCAGTGTGAAGAGTCGTTCTATAGTGCTGTTAGAGTGGCAGTGTGAAGAGTCCGTTCTATAGTGCTGTTAGAGTGGCAGTGTGAAGAGTCCGTTCTATAGTGCTGTTAGAGTGGCAGTGTGAAGAGTCCGTTCTATAGTGCTGTTAGAGTGGCAGTGTGAAGAGTCCGTTCTATAGTGCTGTTAGAGTGGCAGTGTGAAGAGTCCGTTCTATAGTGCCGTTAGAGTGGCAGTGTGAAGAGTCTGTTCTATAGTGCTGTTAGAGTGGCAGTGTGAAGAGTCCGTTCTATAGTGCTGTTAGAGTGGCAGTGTGAAGAGTCCGTTCTATAGTGCCGTTAGAGTGGCAGTGTGAAGAGTCTGTTCTATAGTGCTGTTAGAGTGGCAGTGTGAAGAGTCCGTTCTATAGTGCCGTTAGAGTGGCAGTGTGAAGAGTCCGTTCTATAGTGCCGTTAGAGTGGCAGTGTGAAGAGTCCGTTCTATAGTGCTGTTAGAGTGGCAGTGTGAAGAGTCCGTTCTATAGTGCTGTTAGAGTGGCAGTGTGAAGAGTCTGTTCTATAGTGCTGTTAGAGTGGCAGTGTGAAGAGTCCGTTCTATAGTGCCGTTAGAGTGGCAGTGTGAAGAGTCCGTTCTATAGTGCTGTTAGAGTGGCAGTGTGAAGAGTCCGTTCTATAGTGCTGTTAGAGTGGCAGTGTGAAGAGTCCGTTCTATAGTGCCGTTAGAGTGGCAGTGTGAAGAGTCCGTTCTATAGTGCCGTTAGAGTGGCAGTGTGAAGAGTCCGTTCTATAGTGCTGTTAGAGTGGCAGTGGATCGGGAGTAAGCGTCAGTGAGGGGATCCCAGTAAGGGCCAAATGTCTGTATCGAGTCTAAGAGACTGCAGGCAGTGGAGTGGAAGCACTTCCTACTGCACATCACTGTCCCTAACTTCCTACTGTCCCTCACTTCTTAGCTCACTTCCTGCTGTCCCTCACTTCCTACCTCACGTCCTGCTGTCCCTCACTTCCTACCTCGCTTCCTGCTGTCCCTCACTTTCTGCTGTCCCTCACTTTGT
>CM056379.1:158802-207998 GCA_029718625.1 Synaphobranchus kaupii
ACACACACACACACACACACACACGTTCATGTTTTCACACACACTTGGATAATAAAAGAGTCCAGGGCAGGGGGAAGTGAGCTAATTTGGGGTTTAAAGGCTATGCACCGAGCAGTTGTTTCAAATTTAAGCAGCAAGGCTTCGTTGCCAGGATCCCTACTGTTTTGTTACCATGGCGACAGGCAGAAAAGCCCTACCTTCAAGTTAATAAAAAATAACTGCTAGAACCCTAGATTAAGTATTAAACAGGACTTGACCAACTCTGTTCTGTGCTGTTCCTGTGTTTCCCTTCAGTACTTTTTGAACCCTCTGGTTTTTCACTTATTCTATCCCGGCTGACCGGCTCTGGTGCTGTGCTGCTCGTTTCATATTCCCGCCATGTCAGCCCCGCCGCTCGCTCCGGAGCGGCCCGACCGCGCCTTTCCCCAGGAGGGAGCAACATCTGAGAGTCGTTTAGGAGGGGCGACAGTTTCCACGGAGCGCGATCGGTCCTTGCAACGCCAAGGGATTTAGCCATTCCAGTGTACACAAGGGAAAGAGCCAGACTTGGGCTTTTATTGAAAGATTAGACCGCGCAGCACACAGCCTGACCTGGTCAAGCACGCTGTGTCTCTGTCCGTAAGGGGATTATACGCACAGACAAAATTCAATCACACACAGGGAATGGACTCATCACTCGTGGCTCAGAATATGATATAAGGGCTTTACCGAGGGGATGAAACTCCTCCACTATGCTTCGCAGTATATCTGCTTCAGAGCGCTAATTTATTCATGAGCCCATTTGCCTTAAATGCTTCAATTATTTTATTAAAGCCGCAGAGTGCTACCTCTTTGTATAAGAGATGGACCAAGTGATCTTATTAAAACGTGTTTGGAACATGTTTAATGGGGCGTGAAAGCTGTAAGACTGTGAGCTACAACTTGAACGGATTCGGTTCACGCTGCAATAATAGAATCTAGTACATCGCATTCCTTCCACATGTTATAACCTCCTTTACAATGCAGGTTCCTCCAGAGATGAGAGACTATCAGAGGAATGGGGGGGGGGGGGCACTCAATGCCCTCTCACCAGTGAGATAAGTGACAGGAAGAAGAAGGGAAGGGAATTGGAAATGGGGGTAGTGGGGGGGGGGGGGGGGTAGCATTTGGGGAGTGATGAACAGCAGCTCACAGCTGGTGGCACCCTGGGGCGTCCCAGTTTTTTTTTTTTTTTTTTTGGGGGGGGGGTATGAGTGTCTCTATAGGGGGCTCCCCAGGTCTCACAGCTGGGGTCCTCTTCACAATCAGAGCAGTGGATTATGGGAAATCGTGCAGGTATCTGCACCTGTGATCTGGGCTTAAATAAGGCTCAGCCCAGCCTCCTTTAGAGGAATTGCATTCTGCACTGAGGAAATATGTTGAGTTAGGACCCCGCACATTACTCCAGAAGGATGTGGGTTTGAACCCCAGGTAACACTCCTAGTCTCATTCTCACTCGGTAACTTAAGGTGCATTCTGTCTGTTCTGCCTCTGCACCCGAGACACTGACAGCGCCGCAATGGTGTTTAGTACAGCTCTAGTGTTCAGTACAGCTATGGTGTTCAGTACAGATATGGTGTTTAGTACAGCTATGGTGTCCAGCACAGCAATGGTGTTTAGTACAGCTATATTGTTCAGTACAGCTATGGTGTTCAGTACAGCGACGGTGTTCATTCCATTGATGGTGTTTAGTACAGCAACGGTGTTCAGCACAGCGACAGTGTTCATTCCAGTGATGGTGTTTAGTATAGTGATGATGTTTAGTACAACGGTGTTGTCGATGTTATTCAGCACTGTCTTCACTGCGGCTCACATTCAGATTCATGTGAACCCCCCCCCCCGACTGCACACTGTCTCTTCCCCCTCAAATAAAGCCTGTAAGCGGGAGCAGCGCTCCACCTGACCTGCGCTTAGATGCGGTTAGCCTGTGGGCTGCGTGGCGTGGGCCAGGCAAACAGCAGGACAGGGGATGTGGACACATCCTGGCAGGCCCATTAAATCTAAATGAAAAGCACACCGAGGCTTCACAGCGAGGCGAACGCACGGCACACACAAAGGAAGCCACATTCTGTTTGAACAAATCAGCGGATCAAACATCTCCCTGGAGCTGCTGGGTAAATTGGACTTTTCTTAAATGGCCTGACACCGTGAGCCTGGCTGCCAATCCTGCTGATGACTTCTATGCAGGGAGCGGAGGAGATTGAGTAAGATGGGCCTTCACCGTTCCACCCAACACTGCACCCACCCCCCACCCAGACCAGTCAGCCAACACCAGTGACACCCAACACTACACCCACCCCCCACCCAGACCAGTCAGCCAACACCAGTGACACCCAACACTACACCCACCCCCCACCCAGACCAGTCAGCCAACACCAGTGACACCCAACACTGCACCCACCCCCCACCCAGACCAGTCAGCCAACACCAGTGCCACCCAACACTACACCCACCCCCCACCCAGACCAGTCAGCCAACACCAGTGCCACCCAACACTGCACCCACCCCCCACCCAGACCAGTCAGCCAACACCAGTGACACCCACCCTGCCCCCCCGACATCCCCCCCCGGCCCCCCACACTGGCCACAACCACACAGGCCTCCCAAAACCATGGCAATGTCACTCTACACTCTTATTCACCTTATTTAAATCCTGGGACAATCACCCAGTACACATAAAATATTCTCATTTTAAGCTTATTTAAGAAGATGCTGCAGGTGCCAGTTGTTGCCAACCCTAACCCCGCTCCTCTGATTGGCACTGGCTCATTCCTGTAGGCCTGCAGTATCCTGTAGGGGTCACAGGTGAGCGCACTGGCTCATTCCTGTAGGCCTGAAGTGTCCTGTAGGGGTCACAGGTGAGCGCACTGGCTCATTCCTGTAGGCCTGCAGTGTCCTGTAGGGGTCACAGGTGAGCGCACTGGCTCATTCCTGTAGGCCTGCAGTGTCCTGTAGGGGTCACAGGTGAGCGCACTGGCTCATTCCTGTAGGCCTGCAGTGTCCTGTAGGGGTCACAGGTGAGCGCACTGGCTCATTCCTGTAGGCCTGCAGTGTCCTGTAGGGGTCACAGGTGAGCGCACTGGCTCATTCCTGTAGGCCTGAAGTGTCCTGTAGAGGTCACAGGTGAGCGCACTGGCTCATTCCTGTAGGCCTGCAGTGTCCTGTAGGGGTCACAGGTGAGCGCACTGGCTCATTCCTGTAGGCCTGCAGTGTCCTGTAGGGGTCACAGGTGAGCGCACTGGCTCATTCCTGTAGGCCTGCAGTGTCCTGTAGGGGTCACAGGTGAGCGCACTGGCTCATTCCTGTAGGCCTGCAGTGTCCTGTAGGGGTCACAGGTGAGCGCACTGGCTCATTCCTGTAGGCCTGCAGTGTCCTGTAGGGGTCACAGGTGAGCGCACTGGCTCATTCCTGTAGGCCTGCAGTGTCCTGTAGGGGTCACAGGTGAGTGCACTGGAGGAGCGCATGTGCTTCAGCTGCAGTGTGTGTGGGTGGCAGAGCAGCGATTCAAGGGAAACAAAACCCAGATTCAAAAACAGGAGGAAAAAACAGCTACAAAAAGAGGCTGTCCACATACTTTTTTCCTTTCCTTTTTCTCCCTCCCCTGTCTCTCTACATGGCAGCTCTGCATGATGTCACTGTTGGAGTGGATAAAGATGTGCTCTGCGGGGGATCTGTGTGGCTAAGTGGACTAACTTTAGAAACACAGCTTTTCCTCAGTCAGGACTGAGCTGCATTAACCACACCTGTCTTGTTCCGTGAGCCACCTTCCTGGGGTCAAACGCACCAGGCACAGCCAATCGCACCAGGCATGGCCAAATGCACCAGGCATGGCACAACCATCGGTGCAAGTTCCTCTGGATAACAGCATCTGCTAAATGTAAATCTCTGCTCGTTTCTTTCACTGAATGATTTAGCTCTGAGAGTGAATGTCTTAGCTCTGAGAGTGAATGTCTTAGCTCTGAGAGTGAATGTCTTAGCTCTGAGAGTGAATGTCTTAGCTCTGAGAGTGAATGTCTTAGCACTGAGAGTGAATGTCTTAGCTCTGAGAGTGAATGATTTAGCACTGAGAGTGAATGTTTTAACTCTGAGAGTGAATGTTTCAGCGCTGAGAGTGAATGTTTTAGCGCTGAGAGTGAATGTTTCAGCGCTGAGAGTGAATGTTTTAGCGCTGAGAGTAAATGTTTTAGCGCTGAGAGTGAATGTTTCAGCTCTGAGAGTGAATGTTTTAGCGCTGAGAGTGAATGTTTTAGCGCTGAGAGTGAATGATTTAGCTCTGAGAGTGAATGTTTTAGCGCTGAGAGTGAATGTCTTAGCTCTGAGAGTGAATGATTTAGCACTGAGAGTGAATGTTTTAACTCTGAGAGTGAATGTTTTAGCACTGAGAGTGAATGATTTAGCACAGAGTGAATGTTTTAGCTCTGAGAGTGAATGATTTAGCACTGAGACTGAATGTTTTAACTCTGAGAGTGAATGTCTTAGCTCTGAGAGTGGATGTTTTAGCTCTAAGATTGAATGTTTTAGCACTAACAGGGAATGCTTCAGTTACAGTCCCATAAAAATGCTTTTCAACTGCTTTCAAGGCAATAATGCACTCAGAATGCTACTGAACAGATAGTAAACCTCACTACAAATGGAATCTGCTCATGTGCTGCAATGGAAAAATTCTTGGGTCAAATGGCAGCTATACATTTCTAATCCCTAAATAAACTCCCGTTTTAGGACTAGTTCCTCTATGTGGGACACACACACACACACACACACACGTTCACGCACTCTCTCCATCTGTATCACACACATTCACATTCCTGTGAGATGCGTTTACGTTTCAGTTTGTGCAAGAATGGCGGGTTCCCAGGAGAAGGTGGTGCTTTCGCCACTGATGTAGGTAATGGGAGCGCTGCCTGGAAGGCTGTTTGCTTGGATCGTTTGCCTTGTCTGCTTAGATATTAAGGCTGTGTTTGATCTGTGTAAGCAGCTAATCTACAGGGGAAACAGGAATGTTTGAGCAGAAGTGCGGATGGCTGGGAGCACAAACGCTGTCCAATCTGCCTCAGATGGGGGAGGGTTAAAGCCTCATGTCCGTAGGAGAGCTTTGTACCTGGTGTGCTGGTGTACCAAGAGGTTTGTGTGTGTTTCCCTGAAGAAAACTTCAGCTGGTGGAAAAACCTTGACAAAGATAATAAAACTGAAGTGCTTCAGTAAATGTCAAAAAGAAAATTAAAAACTGTAGTGTGTGTGTGTGAGAGAATTAGAGTATGTGTGTGCGTGTGTGTGTGTGTTCAACACACGGATGGCGCATATCAATGAGTCTCTCAACTTCCTACACCCCCCTCCAGCACTCCGCCATTGTTGGTGGCGATGTGTGCGCCTTCACCTCCAGGTGCGTTATCTCTCGCCGTGCGTGTGCCTAGGCGCTGACAGGATATGAATCATAAACAGGCTGCATTGTGGCGGTCTGCTGGGGTCACAGGGGAGGTGACGAGAGAGCTGGGCACTCACACGCCGTCCCGTGAGCGGGAAACATAACCACGAAAAATTCTGTTATTCAGAGGTAGAGCGAAGGCAGTCTCTAACTCCCGCTCTACTTCCCAGCGGCTCGTCCCCCGCAGTCTGTAACTCCCGCTCTACTTCCCAGCGGCTCGACCGCCCGCAGTCTCTAACTCCCGCTCTACTTCCCAGCGGCTCGTCCGCCCGCAGTCTGTAACTCCCGCTCTACTTCCCAGCGGCTCATCCGCCCGCAGTCTGTAACTCCCGCTCTACTTCCCAGCGGCTCGTCCGCCCACAGTCTGTAACTCCCGCTCTACTTCCCAGCGGCTCGACCGCCCACAGTCTGTAACTCCCGCTCTACTTCCCAGCGGCTCGTCCGCCCGCAGTCTGTAACTCCCGCTCTACTTCCCAGCGGCTCGACCGCCCGCAGTCTGTAACTGCCGCTCTATTTCCCAGCGGCTCGTCCACCCCGCAGTCTCTAACTCCCGCTCTACTTCCCAGTGGCCTCGTCCGCCCGCAGTCTTTAACTCCCGCTCTACTTCCCAGCGGCTCGTCCCCCGCAGTCTGTAACTGTCGCTCTATTTCCCAGCGGCTCGTCCACCCGCAGTCTCTAACTCCCGCTCTACTTCCCAGTGGCTCGTCTGCCCGCAGTCTGTAACTCCCGCTCTACTTCCCAGCGGCTCGTCCGCCCGCAGTCTGTAACTCCCGCTCTACTTCCCAGCGGCTCGTCCCCCGCAGTCTGTAACTGCCTCTCTACTTCCCAGCGGCTCGACCGCCCGCAGTCTCTAACTCCCGCTCTACTTCCCAGCGGCTCGTCCCCCGAAGTCTGTAACTCCCGCTCTACTTCCCAGCGGCTCGTCCCCCGAAGTCTGTAACTCCCGCTCTACTTCCCAGCGGCTTGTCCGCCCGCAGTCTCTAACTCCCGCTGTACTTCCCAGCGGCTCGACCGCCCGCAGTCTCTAACTCCCGCTCTACTTCCCAGCGGCTCGTCCGCCCGCAGTCTGTAACTGCCGCTCTACTTCCCAGCGGCTCGACCGCCCACAGTCTCTAACTCCCGCTCTACTTCCCAGCGGCTCGTCCGCCCGAAGTCTGTAACTCTGTCCTTTTCAAAACAACCAGGTTTAAATGGATTGATTAATCCCTCTGCTTTTAACACATCCACGTGACTGACGATAACTAACAAAAAATAACAAATTGGTTTAATCCTGAGGGTATTAACTTTATGTTCTGTGTTGTGTAAAAATCCCATTATAGTGTATAAATCCATAAGCAGCTGGGTTTAAGTGGGGCTGCTGGGCTGAGGCAGCTTGGCCTCCGAGGATCCCCTGCGACTCTAACCCAAACCCCTCTGCGCTGCGCCGCGCCCTGCCGGCCCCCAGGCGCTGTGCTGTCAGTCCGTCACTCTCCAGGCTACGCAGAGACCGTCTGCGTCTCGGGCCGTTTGCACCTTTCCCGCGTCCCGGCGGGTTTAAAAGTGTCTAATTAAAACGCTTTCGCACATTCCCATAGCGCCGGAGCCTCTGACCAATAGGAGCTGGCTCAGACATCTGCGCATCGTCAGCGCACGGAACCCTGTGAGCGGCAGCAGTGCACAGCGCCACGCGTGTCCCAGAATGCAAGTCGGTTCCCACACCCCTCGGCCCAGCGTCAGAAGTACGAGCCAGAGCTTCAAACGTGATAACAAATATACAATCGACCACACAAGGAACAATTTTAAATCATATATTACCTCAACATGCAAAATATATATTAATGATATATTTGTATTAGACACTGTCTATTTTTATTAATACCCTGACCATTTGAATCTATGCATGTAATATACGATAGCTTCCAGCTACTTCACAATTACTGCACATGAAAGAAAAGGTCATGTAATATTTTTACATGCAATTAGTTTAGATGTAAAAACACATTTTTCCAATCCCCAGGTATAAAATGTAATATGCTGCTTTTTAGTAAGGGCTCATGCACAGAAAGGTTACGGTTTGCCCGCAACCTCACACTGAAAATTTACAGAACAGGCGTTTGTTATCGGTTATCTTGAGGGGTTTAACGGCGACATTAAAAATGCTGCCTGGTTTTGGCATTGGGCATTTCAAGTGCAAAGCCAGCTTCCCAGATTTCAGGAAAAAAAGCCCAATCCAGATTGTGCGAACCACCCCGGTTCGAGTTGGTGCGTGGGCCGCTTGCGAGCGAGCATCCAAGTTATCGGCGTCGAGGTAACCGCGGTCCCCCGCTATGCACACAGACGAAGGCGATCTTGTCACTCTGAATCTTCTGCCATTTCCCTGATGCAGCTTTTTTGCAGGAAAAAAAAAAGTGAATTAATTTGGAGGTGTGAAAAGATGTGCCAGTCTGAGCCCCTTTTGCGCTGTCTTTTTTTTTTTTGTCCGTTTTTGCAGAGCAGCGAGGTGAAAAAGCTCATATGAATAAACTCTAGTGTACCGAGTCAGAGACTCAATGGACCAAATGAGGAGTTCTGTGCTGTTTAGGAGGGACAGATTATCCAATCGCCCAATTCTAACAGATCTCCTCTTCTTTCCCCAGTCTGCAGCAGAGGAATTAAAATTAATTAATTCCTCTAATTAGTTCAAGGTTAATCTTCCATTTTTGGACGACACACAAAGCCAAATATAATGAAGCCCTAATTACCCCGGGCCAGTCTGGATGTACGCTACAGCCTGGCGTTCTCTCAATCTGCTCTCCTCATCACCTATCCAAATGTTTACATATTTCCACAAAGCAAACAGTGTGTCGACGGGCTTGAGGAAGTGGTAATTACAGAACTGTTGCAGTCTTTCTTCTGTTGACTCCCCCCCCCCCCCCCCCCCCCCCCCCGCCAGGTACCCCACTCCCCCCCTGCCAGGTACCCACACCCCCCGCCCCCCATGCGTGCACTGCATCGCCGGACTGCCTCAGCCAGGCTAGAATATTTGGCACTTCCTGTGATGATCCACTGTTCACTTCTGTTCACTACTCCATTTACATCGACCAATCAGGTACCCCGCATCCTTGATGTTGTGAGCGATGGCCGTGGTGTTAGCAGCCCCATAGTTAGCACGCTGCTCACTGAACCAGTAGCCCATGAGTTCCATGCCCAGCCACATGTTGTTTCTACCATGATAGTACTGGCCTTACCTTTAACAGCAGAGATAAAAGGAAACGCTGCGCTTCATTTGTATGATGCAACAATTGCGAGCACTTTATGTCGCCGTGGATACCAGGGTCTTAACCAAGTGAAAGATGTAACGAGATTCTTCCGGAAAATAAACCGCATACCCGCCCCAGACAGAAGCACAACGTTTAAACATTTATACGCGGCTGTTCCGCTCCAATGTCTTATTATATCAGCTAAATCAAAAACAAACAAAAGCAGAACCACAAAACTGTGTCAACAGATTATTCCTGTCTGTCTGACTTTACCAGTTAGACAACAAACAACCGTGTTGCCGCATGTGTTGTCGCGCTGTTATCACAGCGACAGAGAATCACAAGTCCCGCCCCTTTACACAGCGACAGAGAATCACAAGTCCCGCCCCTTTACACAGCGACAGAGAATCACAAGTCCCGCCCCTTTACACCGCGACAGAGAATCACAAGTCCCGCCCCTTTACACGTTTGTTTTTCCTCACGTGTTTCTCTGGAAACACAGGTTACAGTATATAGAACGATGGTGTACCCGGACGTTGAACAAAGTAATATTCATTGTTCGTTTTTGTCCTTTGCACAAATGTATTCTGACTTCAGTAGGGAGAATGCTAAATTCTATAATATTTTAACATTGTTTTGGACTTTAACTACTTAGGTGCGCCTTTCTGTTACATCGATCGTGGTTTGTTTTTTTATGTTTTAAAAGAAATACCTTAGATTGAACATCCAGCCATGTTTTCCTGCTTGCAAATGCAATCCTATTTACTAGAGTGCTCAATCAGCCATTTCTGATTACCTGCAATATCCGCTCCATGTTTTATGGGATGGTGTATTTTTGGTTGCCTTTTCAGTCTTATTTTGCCCTTTAAAAATCATTACAACATCACATTATATCACAATAAAAGCGCAATAAAAAAGGCATAGTAAAAAGGCAATGTGGGATGATCCTGTCCTATAATAAACAGGGTCATTTAACACAGGCATTTAACTTCATCAGTGAGAATTTCCAGTAAAAATCAGTGGAGACACATGTACCTTTTTTAACATGTTGTGAACACGTGTGAAATATCTTGGGACTACAGCTGCTTAAAGACAGAAGTGCACCGCGATTTCATTCCCATGTTAAGACGGCGATCGAGATAACGTCCGCGGAATTGTGCTCTAAACTAGCGCTAGGCAACCCTGGTCTGAGTTCCAGAACGGATTCTTTATACTCCTTCTGGGAACTCGGTTACATAACTGGATTAATTATTGGGTTTAATTAGTTTAATTAAAGCTTTGACCTTACGCTCAGTATTTTACGATTAAGAAAGTCCCAGTAGGAGAAAGCATGTACAGTACAGCATAATAGGAAAAAGACGTAATATGATATACACACATAATAGGACAGCTATCTCTGGGCTCTAAACACCCCGTGCGAGCCGTCCTCTTGTTTCTCTTATTTGAAACACATGCAGATACAGTGCAGTTATTGGATATTGAGGCTGGGGTGTTGTAGTGATTCGTCTGTAATGATGGACGGTCTGGGGAGCGGTTCTGTTTGGCCAGATGATTACAGTACCACTGATCTCAGTCATTAGCAATCCTAAAGGAGCGATGTGCAGAGCCTCTCCTCACGAAAACGCACGCACGCACGCACGCACGCACGCACGCACGCACGCACGCACGCACGCACGCAAACAAACAAACAAACGCATAAACACACTGCTCGTCTACACATGTACACACGGGGACACACGTGCGCCCATAGCCCTGCACACGCACACACAGTCCATCAGTTTTAGTGTTCCTCAGACCTTCCAACCAGATGCTACAGCAATGACACCTGCATAATACTGCATTTATGGCTGTCACACTAATATGAGAATGATTTGTAAGATGCATGAACACCGGCGCCGGCCACTCACACTTGTGTCACCAGGCAACCTGCAGGCACACACAAACCGCTTTGCTGCCCCTCTCAGACTGCCCTGACACTGAGCAACACCCCCCCCCCCCCCCCCCCCCGCCCCGTTAAAACAGCCCCGGTTCACTTCTCAAAATGTGAAATTGCATTTTCTCCAACAAAATGTTAATGGCAATCCCCCGCCGCCACCTCACCATTCCTCAGATTTGCAGGAAGCAGCCGTTTAGAATAAAAACAGATGCAAACGGACAGGCACCGAATCGCCGCCGTGCCTTTCGGCTGGCTGTACAAACACGGCGGCGATTCTCGCCGAGGATTGAGACTGGCAAGCCCTCGTTAAGAGTTAACGAGTTTCCTTGTTAGCGCAGAAGGATGAGAGGAAGAGGAGAGAGAAACAAAGCAGACAGTGAGCAGAGTATGAGAGGAAGAGGAGAAACAAAGCAAACAGTGAGCAGAGTATGAGAGGAAGAGGAGAGAGAGAAACAAAGCAGACAGTGAGCAGAGTATGAGAGGAAGAGGAGAGAAACAAAGCAGACAGTGAGCAGAGTATGAGAGGAAGAGGTGAGAGAAACAAAGCAGACAGTGAGCAGAGTATGAGAGGAAGAGGAGAAACAAAGCAGACAGTGAGCAGAGTATGAGAGGAAGAGGAGAGAAACAAAGCAGACAGTGAGCAGAGTATGAGAGGAAGAGGAGAAACAAAGCAGAGAGTGAGCAGAGTATGAGAGGAAGAGGAGAGAGAGAAACAAAGCAGACAGTGAGCAGAGTATGAGAGGAAGAGGAGAGAGAGAAACAAAGCAGACAGTGAGCAGAGTATGAGAGGAAGAGGAGAGAGAGAAACAAAGCAGACAGTGAGCAGAGCATGAGAGGAAGAGGAGAGAGAAACAAAGCAGAGAGTGAGCAGAGTATGAGAGGAAGAGGAGAGAGAGAAACAAAGCAGACAGTGAGCAGAGTATGAGAGGAAGAGGAGAGAGAGAAACAAAGCAGACAGTGAGCAGAGTATGAGAGGAAGAGGAAAGAGAGAAACAAAGCAGACAGTGAGCAGAGCATGAGAGGAAGAGGATAGAGAAACAAAGCACACAGTGAGCAGAGTATGAGAGGAAGAGGAGAGAGAGAAACAAAGCAGACAGTGAGCAGAGTATGAGAGGAAGAGGAAAGAGAGAAACAAAGCAGACAGTGAGCAGAGTATGAGAGGAAGAGGAGAGAGAGAAACAAAGCAGAGAGTGAGCAGAGCATGAGAGGAAGAGGGGAGAGAAACAAAGCAGACAGTGAGCAGAGTATGAGAGGAAGAGGAGAGAGAAACAAAGCAGACAGTGAGCAGAGTATGAGAGGAAGAGGAGAGAGAGAAACAAAGCAGACAGTGAGCAGAGTATGAGAGGAAGAGGAAAGAGAGAAACAAAGCAGACAGTGAGCAGAGCATGAGAGGAAGAGGGGAGAGAAACAAAGCAGACAGTGAGCAGAGTATGAGAGGAAGAGGAGAGAGAAACAAAGCAGACAGTGAGCAGAGTATGAGAGGAAGAGGAGAGAGAGAAACAAAGCAGACAGTGAGCAGATAAGAGTGGCGGCTCTTCCCTGATCCATAGGGAGGCGGGCTCACCTGCTTGTCTCTGTGATTAGCTGTGGATCCACAGGCATTGATCTGTGGGCCTGGACCCCTGTAGAAAACATGCAGGGTCCATTTCTCTTGGAGAGAGTGTGTGTACGCGTGTTTGTGTGTGTGTGTGTGTGTGTGTGTGTGTGTGTGTGTGTGTGTGTGTGTGTGTGTGCATGCCTGCGAGTATGTGTGTGAGTGTGTGTATGCGTTTGTGTGAGTATGTGTGCGTGTGTGTGTGTGTGTGTGTGTGTGTGTGTGCATGCCTGCGAGTATGTGTGTGAGTGTGTGTATGCGTTCGTGCGAGTATGTGTGCGTGTGTGTGTGAGTGTGTATATGTGTGTGTGTGCTCGCTCTGTGGATCGATCGGCATGCTGGGAAACGGGGTGTGAGCTGTAATTACTCTTTCACAGCAGGGCTCCCTGACTGAACCCTTTCCCTCATCAGGAAGTGGATGCTGTCAAAGGGGGAGAAAACAGACACACGCAGGATAAAGCTCCTCAGAGACACCTGCTGAGAGCTCTGGCCTAAAGACACACACACACACATACTCATGCACACGCACGCGTGCACGCGCACACACACACACACACACACACACCCACCTACTCATGCACACGCATGCGCGCACGCACACACACACACACACACACACAGTCATGCACACGCACGCGCGCACGCATACACACACACACACACACACACACATACTCATGCGCACGCACGCACGCACGCACACTCATACACACGCACACGCATGCACGCACGCACGCACATACACACACACTCATACACACGCACACGCACGCACGCACACACACACGCACACGCACGCACGCACACACACACTCATACGCACGCACGCACGCACGCACACAGACACATACTCATACTCATACGCATACGCACTGACACATACAAATACTTACACAAACACACACACACCCATACACACACAGACAGAAACAGAGAGTTTGGAGAACTGGTGCCTAGTCAGAGTCAAGACAGAAGAATTAACGGTGACAGAGTGACCCACGTCCAAGGTGCGTGCCTCCATCAAACACTACGATTGGCTGACTGATATCTTGCACACAGGAACAGAGCACTGCGATTGGCTGATATAACCTCGCCACGCAGGAAGAGAATGCAGAGGCACCTGAGAATAATCACCATGGTGACCGGCGCACCTGAACGCAAACCAGTGTGAGGACGGGCCCTAAGCTGAGGAAGACTGAGGAGGAGGAAGGAGAAGAGCCGGGACGACAAGCTGAAGGGAATTACATTAAGTTATTCAAGCGTTGAGTCATGCTTGAATGACGGTTTACAAACAAGGCTTTACAAAGTCGCCCTTCCTGCTGACATCTTATCAGTTTGGCTGATCCAAATGCTAGGCCACATTGCCCTTTCTTACAAACATTCATGACTTGATATTGTTATCAGTGAGAAAGATGCAAATAAAAGTGTGTCCAATTTCTCAGCCATTAATTATGATGAACTGCCTCCACTTCCCCAAGGACTGCCACTTCACTAAGATAGCGCGGCCTCAAATTGGGTTTGCAGCGCCAATGAAAATTGAATCACAAAATCATTACTATATCATCAACATTTTGAAAGATTGAACGGAAAGAGTAATTATCAAATGCTACAGTTCACTACAGTCATTAATTCAGTGCAGCAGAACATGGAGACATTTCTCTATAGAAATGCTAATATATTCTAAGAGTACAGGGTGTAACGCGGCTTGCAAGCCATAGTTCGTGTTTGGCTGGCAATAGTGGTTTTTTGGCCGGTAAAAATGATAAAAGTCAGAGAAATTTAAAGCTTCCAGGCATTCTTGCCTGCAGAATAATAAATAATAAATAAATATTTATAGGGCCAAATAATGGCACTTACAAAGAAAGGAATTCTATTGGATCAAAATCACACCAAGAACTGCCTACAGGAGGAGGTTATGCGGCTCATGCGAATCTCAAAATGCCCTAAAAACTTAAGACATACAATCAAGCAGCTGGCCACTAGCTGGAATTTAGCTGGAATAGCTAATCATTAGTAAGACAAATGATTCCAGATACAACCAGCTAAAAAAATAACTAAAAATCTAAACATCCTAATGTGAACGGCCTTTAATGAATAGAATAGAACGCGTTCCCTCATAATGTTGTTTTCTCATTGGGTGACCCATGATGAATACGGAACACACAGGGAATAGACTGACTGCAGGCTAAACGAGTGAAACGTTCATAGTAAAGGCTGTGAATGATGCCATTGGTTCGCAACTACAGAGAGACAATATTCTGAGCATGCAGCTTTCTATGATGGTTAAACAGGCTGCAGGCAAACTAAACTATTTCTGTGATGGCTATGCTAAAACAGACTGCAGGCAAAAGCCAAAATACTTCATAAGATAGTTATGCTTAAATAGACTTCAGGCAAAAGGCTGAAACACTGTGGTGCACAATCTGCAAAGGTGCACACGATCTGCTGCAAAGGTGCGCGCGATCTGCTGCAAAGGTGCACGCGATCTGCTGCAAAGGTGCACGTGATTTGCTGCAAAGGTGCACGTGATTTGCTGCAAAGGTGCATGCGATCTGCTGCAAAGGTGCATGCTATCTGCTGCAAAGGTGCAAAGGGTTGCAGTGGAGAGCCAGGACCTTGGTTTCCAAGAGAATTGGGGGGGGGGGGGGGGGGGGTTCCTTAGTGAGTGGGACAAGGACCTGATTGATATAAATCTTAATGGTTTCCACAGGGGGGAGAAGATTTCAACCCATCATAGTGATTACCTGAAGTCCTCTTCTAATCTCACACACTCTCTCTCTCTCTCTCTAATTTATTTATAATGAGCAGATAATGAGAGCACTGTTTACTGGGGTAGTCCTGCAAGGCCTGAACCTTAACAAGGGCCTTTGTCACAATCTGTACAGAGACTGGCTTATTGTAAAGGGCCACACCACAGCTCCAAACACTACTAGGGACAAAAACAAAGCTTTTTAACAAGCCAGCGGTTACATAATAACCCAGCTCAGACCACTAAGAATAATAAGAATAATAAGAAGAAGAAGAATGCAGCATGGCATTCCATTGTTCCATTGACTAAAAAGTATATATATTTTTTGATTTGTGAACTTTTAAAATCGTGCATGGTTAGTATTAGTATGTGACAAATAAAACAATATTTTTGAATAGACATTCCTATTTTTAATTGATTGGAATTATTGAGCGTGCGTGCTCTTCAGGTGTTGCGTTTAGATATTAACTCTTTCAGCGATACACTAACAAAAATCAATACAGACAATCAAGGAGGGGGTAGTTCTCCCGTCTTTGTATGATTATAAATCACATTATTGCTTGAGAAACCCTGGGCACTCAATTTGCTCTCGCACTGTCAAGCAGTAATAGTATCCATCCCACACATTAAATACATAATACTTCCCTTGAGGCTAAAGAATCATGTAAGGAACTAAGGATTGCTTCTATTTGTCAACATGGTGCCGGTTTATTTCCCACTGCATGCTGGCTTGTGAACAGCAAATTTTCAGGTTAACACACGGCTGAATGAATGAGATGGCGGGTTTGCAGGGTACCACGCGGCTGAATGAATGAGATGGCGGGTTTGCAGGGTACCACGCGGCTGAATGAATGAGATGGCGGGTTTTCAGAGAACACGCAGTTGAATGAATGAGATGGCGGGTTTTCATAATAACACGCAGTTGAATGAATGAGATGGCGGGTTTTTAGAGAACACGCAGTTGAATGAATGAGATGGCGGGTTTTTAGAGAACACGCAGTTGAATGAATGAGATGGCGGGTTTTCATAATAACACGCAGTTGAATGAATGAGATGGCGGGTTTTCATAATAACACGCAGTTGAATGAATGAGATGGCGGGTTTTTAGAGAACACGCAGTTGAATGAATGAGATGGCGGGTTTTCATAATAACACGCAGTTGAATGAATGAGATGGCGGGTTTTTAGAGAACACGCAGTTGAATGAATGAGATGGCGGGTTTTTAGAGAACACGCAGTTGAATGAATGAGATGGCGGGTTTTCATAATAACACGCAGTTGATGAATGAGATGGCGGGTTTTCATAATAACACGCAGTTGAATGAATGAGATGGCGGGTTTTCATAATAACACGCAGTTGAATGAATGAGATGGCATGTTTGTTTTGGAAACATGCCTGTGCCAAGCTCCTGTAGGATGAGTGCCCGTGATTTTGATCAGATCATTTTAATAGGGTGCTGTTGCTTTTCCTCTTTTACAGTTGTTGGGGCGGGGGCAAAGAGTCTCTCACAACCTAGAGCCAGCAGCTCCACGCGTTAACAGGGCAGTTTCTCAACATTAACACATTATTTGGAATCATAACACCCCCCCACCACCCCCGGTGGCAGCAGCTGTTTGGCTTAATATTTTCCTCTGAAGTGATGACCTCTCTCAACATCTCACATCAAGGTAGCACATCAGAAACAGCGCCATGAATCCACTATTTGGTCACCATGGTAACCTGCAAGAAAGCACCAGGGGGCACCCCCCGCTAGAATGAACAGGGCATAATATCACCCATAATGCACAAGGGCTTTGTGAACACCCTATCACCCTACACCAACCCTACAAAAGTACGGGCGGGTGGACAGAGCCATCCTGTCGCACTGAGCACAGCCGAATTTCAGGGGTTGCAGGTTTGCTTCCCTATCAGGTCGCTGCTCTTCAGCTCTCAAAAAAAAAAAAGGCACTTAACCTGAATGGTCTCTGTGCAATAACACAATAATGTACACACTCATCAGTCCGCCCCCCCCCCCCCCGGGGGAAACAGGCTGCGGGACAGGATCAGACCCCCCGGGAGGGAGGGCCTTATTGCTACACCTCCCAGGGGCTGCTGGGTAACGACATTACAGACCCAGTGATGGAATAATCTGAGCGGATCACATTAGTTTCCCCCCCGATTCCCGTTTAACTGAATGATGCTGGTAAAAGTGGGCGGAGGTTGCCCTGGGCTCTACCTCTGCCTCCTCAGCAGGATGTGACCCCATAATCTTCATGCTTACCTGCTGAACACCCCCCCCGCCCCCCCCCCCCCCCCCAGACACGCCCAGGACACCCCTGACTTTCTCCTGATACGAGGCATGTGTCCGTGGGCGACAGACTCCTCCCCCTCTCCTCCCAGAATTCCTGTGGGAAACAATCTTTCCTAAATCTGACATCTCTAAACCAAATCTCTTAATGCCACCATAAGCCTGGACAGCATGAATAATGAATAAAGGAGAGGAAGGGACAGAAGGAGTGTGGCCTGCAGGAAAGCGTAGGTTAAATACCGATAACCCAGCTTTTAACAATTCAACCTTTCCCATAATGTGTTTGTTTCAAAAAGCAATTACAGGCTGCGCGAGCGACGTAGCACCATAACTTTCCTCAGCGTGGCAAATCCCAGGCGGAAATGCATTATACTATAAGCAGGGAACTTCTGACGCCTATGACTCAAATTCCAACGAGGCCTGAACACCATTAAAATTATCCCCATTCAGAACACCTGGGAGAGTCATGCCGCATTTCCTTAGCCGGTGTATACGACCCGACCCGTCCCGTCCCGAGTTGAACAGACCCGTGATCTCCGCACGGTTCGGTTTAATTTCCGTAGAACAGTATTCGATCTGTAAAAAGGCATGGTTTCAGCGATGCGTCGCATAGCAACCGCCGCTACACAACACAGCCCGGATAGAGCAGTAAGCTTCGACCCTGCTTTGAAGCAGAGCCGAAAAGTTTCACGCTATGGCTCAGGTTTACTCGGGTATACCCGCTTTGAATGATGTGGAAAAGGACACGGGCCGTCAGCTCGCCATGGCTCAGTACAGGTCTGCACTGTAGTGGAAAAGCGGCTTAAGAGAACACACACCCCCTACACACCTGGGAGAGTAAGAGAACACACACCCCCCATACACACACACACACACACACCTGGGAGAGTAAGAGAACACACACCCCCCATACACACACACACACACACACCTGGGAGAGTAAGAGAACCCCCCCCCCCACACACACACACACACCTGGGAGAGTAAGAGAACACACACACCCCATTACACACACACACACACACACACACACCTGGGAGAGTAAGAGAACACACACACACACACACACACACACACACCTGGGAGAGTAAGAGAACACACACCCCCCCATACACATACACACACACACACCTGGGAGAGTAAGAGAACACACACACACACACACACACACCTGGGAGAGTAAGAGAACACACACACACACACACACACACACACCTGGGAGAGTAAGAGAACACACACACACACACACACACACACACACACACACACACACACCTGGGAGAGTAAGAGAACACACACACACACACACACACACACCCCCACACCTGGGAGAGTAAGAGAACACACACACACACACACACACACACACACACACACACATACACACACACACACCTGGGAGAGTAAGAGAACACACACACACACACACACACACACACACACACACACCTGGGAGAGTAAGAGAACACACACACACACACACACACACACACACCTGGGAGAGTAAGAGAACACACACACACACACACACCTGGGAGAGTAAGAGAACACACACACACACACACACACACACACACACACACACACACACACCTGGGAGAGTAAGAGAACACACACACACACACACACACACCTGGGAGAGTAAGAGAACACACACCCCCCATACACACACACACACACACACACACACACACACCTGGGAGAGTAAGAGAACACACACCCCCCATACACACACATACACACACACACACCTGGGAGAGTAAGAGAACACACACACACACACACCACACACACACACACACACCTGGGAGAGTAAGAGAACACACACACACACACACACACCTGGGAGAGTAAGAGAACACACACACACACACACACACACACACACACACACCTGGGAGAGTAAGAGAACACACACACACACACACACACACCTGGGAGAGTAAGAGAACACACACACACACACACACACACACACACACCTGGGAGAGTAAGAGAACACACACCCCCCATACACATACACACACACACACCTGGGAGAGTAAGAGAACACACACACACACACACACACACCTGGGAGAGTAAGAGAACACACACACACACACACACACACACACACACACACCTGGGAGAGTAAGAGAACACACACACACACACACACACACACACACACACCTGGGAGAGTAAGAGAACACACACACACACACACACACACACACACACACACACACCTGGGAGAGTAAGAGAACACACACACACACACACACACCTGTAAGAGTAAGAACACACACACACACACACACACCTGGGAGAGTAAGAAC
Source organism: Synaphobranchus kaupii (assembly GCA_029718625.1). Classification (NCBI taxonomy): domain Eukaryota; kingdom Metazoa; phylum Chordata; class Actinopteri; order Anguilliformes; family Synaphobranchidae; genus Synaphobranchus; species Synaphobranchus kaupii. The sequence continues at coordinate 178,348 of CM056379.1, forward strand.
ACACACACACACACACCTGGGAGAGTAAGAACACACACACACACACACACACACACACAGACAGACACACACACACACACACCTGTGAGAGTAAGAACACACACACCTGGGAGAGTAAGAGAACACACACACACAGACACACACACACACCTGTGAGAGTAAGAACACACACACACACACACACACACACACACAGACACCTGTGAGAGTAAGAACACACACACACACACACACACACACACAGACACCTGTGAGAGTAAGAACACACACACACACACACACGCACACCTGGGAGAGTAAGAACACACACACACACACACACACACACACACACCTGGGAGAGTAAGAACACACACACACACACACACCTGTGAGAGTAAGAACACACACACACACACACACACACACACACACATACACACACCTGGGAGAGTAAGAACACACACCAAACACACCTGGGAGAGTAAGAACACACACACACAGACACACACACACACACACACACACCTGTGAGAGTAAGAACACACACACACACACACACACACACACCTGTGAGAGTAAGAACACGAACACACACACACACACACACACACACACACACACCTGTGAGAGTAAGAACACACACACACACCTGGGAGAGTAAGAGAGGTGGTTAACGAATGCCATCGCAGGCCCACTGAACGCTCTCCACACAGAGGTCGGTAGTTAGCGGTAAGGAGTGCTACCAAAACAAGTTCCCAAGTTCCTAGTTTTCACCGAAGCGAACGGGTCTGTTCGGTGGGGGTCGCCATTGGCTGTGATAAATTAGCATCATGAGCTCGATCCTGAGGGAGGCTGCTCAGATACTCGAACCCTGGGCACGCCGCCACAGTTCCAGCATCCCTGCTCCTCTGATAAATGACTTTAATGACCAATCTGGATCCTGGTGTTACAGCTCATCTGAAAAACCTCCCAAGGTACAGGGTCCCCATCGTTTCATATTACGCAACTGACTCACCAACACCACTAAATGTAAGCCAACTGTTCTTCCCCAAGTGGTCTATGATCCAAAAAAACCAATCAATTCCCTGCCTCCAGCCCCACTTAGCTTGCAGAGGAATCTCATGGGTGGTAGGGCTGCACACAATTACAATGATAAGAACCAGATCTTTCCACGAGTAATTTGTCTTGATAAAGCCACTTGTTTCCCAGTAACAGGTAGTGGAAAATTGCAGCAGCACAAGTACGACTCTCAGGGCAGATGACCCATAAAGAAAAGCACAACTACAAACCGCCAACTCTACACCGAGTTTAAATTGTCACTAACTGGAGTGTCCAGGGGTGATGTGCAGTTGGCAATGGCGCCACCCTGTGGCAGGAAGTCTTCGGGGGTGATGAGCAGTTAGCAATGGCGCCACCCTGTGGCTGGAGGTCTCCAGGGGTGATGTGCAGTTAGCAATAGCGCCACCCTGTGACCGGAGGTCTCCAGGGGTGATGTGCAGTTAGCAATGGTGCCACCCTGTGGCTAGAAGTCTCCGGGGGTGATGAGCAGTTAGCAATGGTGCCACCCTGTGGCTGGAGGTCTCCGGGGGTGATGAGCAGTTAGCAATGGTGCCACGCTGTGGCTGGCGGTCTCCTGGGGTGATGTTCAGTTAGCAATGGCGCCACCCTGTGGCTGGAGGTCTCCAGGGGTGATGAGCAGTTAGCTAGCGCCACCCTGTGGCTGGAGGTCTCCTGGGGTGATGTGCAGTTAGCCATATCATTCGTCTGCCTGCATCAGTAGCTTACCAACATTGTAAAACATGATCCAAATGAAAAGAATTTCCTCTTTAAAAAGATTGAAAGATCACAAGTTCAAATAAATTACTGATGAAGAAAACGATCAGTCTTACTCGGGGTGGGAGAGACCAACCCCCTGAAGAGCAATTACAGCCGCAGCTAGCTTCCTGCTGGGTTTGAAAAGACGGGCGCGCTTATGCGTTTTGAATGCAGTCTCCAGCCCGAGCGCTTTCAGTGGATGGATCAACCGCAGCAGGAGATCATCAAATATAGCAGGAGGTCATTCTCCACTCTTATCTATTGAAGTGACAGCCAGGGAGGTTGTCAGCATACTATTCAGACAGGAAATCAAGACAATCGCACCCCACTGCCAAGTCATTAGCGGCTCATTAAAGTTGAAAACCCTGCACTAGTTTGACAATTAAAACAAGGCACAGAGTAAAATCAATTACGTGCTTTTCTTTATAAAAGCAAGGGAAGGAACATTAAGCAAATAATAAATAAAGGTATAAATAAATGCTGTTTCCCCCTGCGTTTATCTTTCAGGGCTTTGGGGCGCGGACATCGATACGCTGTTTGCGAGCTTGTATGATGAGCGCGAATATGTGTTCCCACAACTACGGACGAACATAATAGTGCCAAGAGAAATCAGTGCTTTTAATGTGTCCCGGGACTGCGGGAAATGGGGACGTATCGATTTACATGAATGTTTAAAATATCAGCGTCCCTGCTGAGTGGAGATCGAACCCTCCTGTCTTCACACAACCAAAGCCGATCAATACAACATGAGGAAACACTGCTGAGAGAGAGGAGAGAGAGAGAGGGGGGGTGTGAGAGAGAGAGAGAGAGAGAGAGAGAGAGAGCAGCAGAGAAAGATATGCATATATAGACAGAGACAGTGAAAGAATAGCAGAGACAGAGGGAGAAAATAAGAGACAGAGAGACAGAGGGAGAAAATGAGAGACAGAGACAGAGGAAGAAAATGAGAGACAGAGAGACAGAGGGAGAAAATGAGAGACAGAGACAGAGGAAGAAAATGAGACAGAGGAAGAAAATGAGAGATAGAGAGACAGAGGGAGAAAATGAGACAGAAGGGAGACGTTTTCTTGGCCCAGAACTAAGAGACGTAAGAAGCTCTATAAACGGAACAACAGGACCTCTGTGACTCTTCAACCTGTCATCTGCACACGTTAACAATAAATATGAGCAAAGCACAAACACTCTGGCATCTTATTAAAATATGTTACCCTCGTGAACTGACAAATCACGTGCAGAAAGGACGTTTCCCCTCCCTAAATGGCCTCTAAAGTATCAAGTGTACCATAAAAATAACCTTCATTTCCATAGCACACATGTATATACACACACAACGCAGGGAGAATGTGGATATTACTGCTTCGGTAAGTCTGTTTATTAGCCTTTATCTAACTTTGCAACTTTATAATCCTGAACTCGGGCACATCTCACGCATTCCACAGATCACCTTTATGGCTCTGCTTTACAGGAGCTGCACAGCTGGTCCGGGTGGGTGCAGTGAGCCAGTAACCTTCTTTACCGAGGGTTCGCCCGCAGATGTGGAGCGAACGGCAACCGTGAGGAGGATCAGTCTCAGTAAGAAGACATGAGGCCTCATGTTCAGCATTCCGGCTCGTGGACAAGACCACCTCTTTCTAACTCGCGTTAAGCTGTGGCCACACACGTAGGCAAAAGAGATTAGCCTCTTATCAAATCCAACATACCTATGATCTAACATTCACACGTATACACAATCACAAACAAGAGTTGACTCATTATCATGAACCAACATTCTATGTTCTTACGTTCAGACACACACACACACACACACACACACACACACACACACACACACACACACACACACACACACACAGACATGATTTGACTCCTATAATCATAAACAAACAATCTATGTTCTTAGATTCACACACACATATGCACGCACGCGCACGCACGCGCACACACGCGCACACACGCGCACACACGCGCACACACACACACACACACACACGATTTGCCTCATTGCCTCTTATCATAATTGAACATTCTATGTTCTTTCATTCACACACACAAACAAACAAATGCACACACACATACACACACAATTATTATCTTGGTATCATAATGCAACATTCTATGTTCTTTCGTTCACACACACAAACACACGCAAAGAAACTTGTGCGCACACACACAAACTCTCAGGTTCTTAATCCATATTCAGATGCTGAAGACGACACACTCTTGTGGTTCTGAGGACCATCACTTCCTGTTTTGACGCCACCAGATCAGCAGGCTCTGGGGACTGGGCCAGCATCATCAAACCGCCGGCAGAAAGCACAGGCAAGACAAAGAGGTCACAAAGTCAAGAGAGCGCGGCTTTCTGGCCTCATCCTCCTCCTCTTAGCCAGTCACTCACATATGGTGCTCCTGACAAAGGGACCATCACAGGGCACTTCAGAGAATGGACTGAACACGCACACTGAAAGAGCCAATCTCAGAGTGGATTACACACGCACACTGAAAGAGCCAATCTCAGAGTGGATTACACACGCACACTGAAAGAGCCACTCACAGAGTGGATTACACGCATGCTGAAAGAGCCAATCACAAAGGGGATAACAGACTCACTGAAAAAGAAAAGAGCAATTACACACTGCAGGGGATAGCAGAAAACAAATCAGAGAAAGTGCAGCTTTACAAACAACAACATGCTTTTAGTAAAGAAAAGAAATAACCCTTGAACTAAATTGCAACTCAAGTTAAGGGGAAATGTTGATCAAATCTGGGCCATAGGAGACTCTCAAAGACAGCAGGGCACACTCGCCGAATATCCACAGCAAACATGGGACAATTCGACCTTAATAGGTCACTTGAGCACAATATTAGCATAGCTTTCCTGCAACCTCTCAGATACATGGGGCCTGGGGCACTCTGAGCCCCTCTCCTCTGCTCTCCCTCTCTTCCTCCACGGGGTAAACCGGGACGTTTCGAGATCACCCCTCGACCAGCCACATCAGTGACAATGACCCAGAAAGATCCCTGAGAAGGTCTCTAATTACAGTCACTTCATTAATTTGCTTAATCACTGTCCTTACTGTAATTATGTGTGGGGACCAGGCATAAAGGCCCCTTAGACAGAAAGTGGCATTTGATCCATCCGGAAGCTTCTATTAACCCTAAATTACTGAGCACAGTCCTGGAGCAGGGACAATTTTCATCCAAACACAGCAGTTCTGCCAGGACGGACACAACGATGCTGGGACGTGGTATTGATTAACAGTATCTGATCTCAATGTTAAATTAGGCTTTTTTTGGTTGGAAGGGGGGTTTCCCATTCACACCCCTCCACACCATTCATAAGCACTCCCACTCACCACCCCTTCCCCCACTCTCATACGCTCTCTGTCCATTTCTATACGGCAGTAAAAACGGGCTTCTCCAGGTTCCTGCATGTATGGCTTCAGCACTGATGCGGCACATACAGTATTCTCCTGTGCTGTCAGGTCATCGATTTAACATGGAAAAAACTGTAATGATCCGTTATGGCAGAAATAAACAGTAGACTGTACTTCCTGCGAGTACGTACTCTCCTACAGCCAGGCATGAGCACAGGCAAACACTGCGGTCCCCGTAGACCAGGGATGTCAAACTGATTCCATCGAGGGCCGAGTGTATGCAGGTTTTTGTTCCAACTGTGCCCTACACCAGCTGATTTCACTAATTAGCTCAGCTCTTCAACCAAGGAGGTGAACTAATTAGTGGAATCAGCTGGTGTAGAGCATGGTTAGAACAAAAACCTGCATACACTCGGCCCTCGATGGAATCAGTTTGACACCACTGCCGTAGACGGTTGTACTTAAAAAGAGCCGCCGCATTACCCACACCAGTAATTCAAGTCGTCTGGTATGAAAGCAGGCAGACTCTTATAATTGTTCTGCCAAAGAAGCTTCATTAGTCAGGGTCTTAACTATAATCCCTGGTCATCAAACAGGGTCCAGTCATCAATGACAAAGGAATGCATACAACGCCAAACCGGTGAGACCTGAAACCAAAATTACAGGCAGTGGACAGACCGCCCTCTTCACTGGAGATTAGGACCCCACAGAGATGGTCTATGACTTCAGTTGAACAGCATTCATTCACAGACAAGACAGTTAATAATATCAATGAACTGGTCCATTATTGTATGGGGTTCTAGGTTCTGTGACACTCCTTCAATTAGAATTAATGTATGATGTTTATTATAATTGTTCACTGAATTGCATAAGAACATTATTTTTAAAATAATTAGAAAATGTTTCTTAAAAAAAGCATCGGAATAATAATCAAGCCATCAATCACCCCTGCAGTGCATTGTGGAAGACTACGCTTAAGGGATCATTTTTAAGTGATCGCACGTGTGCATGTTTCTGTTCGTCTGTAAGCAGTTAAGATAAAAATGTTTTGCCGCAGTTATGATGAAGATGTTTTGCCCCAGAGCTGATTCAGCAGGAACTAGAAGAGTATGTACGGTACGTGGCTGGATCAATGTAGAATGTGATAAGTACATCGTTTTGACGTAAAGGGCAGAATATATGCTGTATATCGGAGGGCTTGATGCCTTGTTGGGGAGAAAGCACCGCACTGATGTATTGTGATTTCTCCCCACGGACCGCGTGATAAAGATAAAGATAAAGATAAAGGCGTGTGTCACACACACAGCGGTGATCAGACACAGTAAGGTTAGCGCAGAGGAGAGGAGAGGGGAGGTGCCTCGAAGAGGAGGCGCAGATTCTCATTCTCAGTGGTTCAGCTGGTGTGGTGTTTGAATGGGGAGGGTCATTATCAGTGAGCCAGCGGCAGCAGCTCGGCATCATCAGATACGGCCACGGTCACCGCCGACGGAATAAAAGAGACGCAGACCGCGGCACGGATAAGGACAAACGACGGGACAGATAGCCGAACCGGGACCTCTGAGAGGCCTCCCCCGAGAGCCCGCTGGCGGAGCGAGGGCGTTCTTCTGACCCCTCACGGGTCATCAACCTCAACGCCTCATCAACCCAGAATTTCCCGGGGTGACGTATTCTATGCACATCGCCCGGAGAGGTCACCTGTGTTAGTAAAGAAATTAAAATAACAGCGTGTGACCACACTCCCTCCCAGGGAGGGCTGTCCATCTTTCAACAGAGACGTCCAAAGTCCACACAAATTAACCTTTCCGAATTTCTTTTCTCCCTCGTCCCCACAGTTCAACGCGAGCTATGACAACAACGGCGGAACAAAATTAACCCGCTGCGAGCTTCTCCACAGGGAAGGCACTGCAATCGCCAGTTCCTCTCCTTTAATGGTGACAGAGCCGTGCTCAAACCTCAGTCAGATCAATGGCTATGCATATTTACTCTGCACGGCACATAGAGGTGTCTTTATTGATTTCCTTTTGATAGTGCTACTCTAAATTGTCTGTCCTCTCTAGAAAACAAATATGCCGCACGCTTGGTTAGAGCACGGTTAGTAACTGCTCCACTGAATATTTGTGTTCCTCCTGTCTCCCGTCCCCACGATCAAACCTGTCGAGCCTCGACCAATCAGCTGAAAAATCACAGTGAATGAAACACCTGTGGAGCCTCGACCAATCAGCTGCCAAATCACAGTGAATGAAACACCTGTGGGGCCTCGTCCAATCAGCTGCCAAATTACAGTGAATGAAACACCTGTGGCACATAAGGATGATGGACTAATCTTCCAATAAAAAACAGGGACATTAAAGAGAATGAATAAGTGAATACTGTTTGACAGATGTGTGTCATCCACAGCTGACCACACTAGAGCTGCCAACAGTCCCATATTAACTTGGACTAAATCGAGTATTAACAAGGAGTAATTCTAGTATTAACGACTAAATCTAGTGTTAACAAAGACTTAAATCTAGTGTAAGGACTAAATTTAGTGTTAAAGGATACTTAAGTCTAGTATTAAATAGGACATCTCCTATTTCAGCCAAGAAAGGTTTTTCTCCAATGTATAGCCTTTTGGCTATACATCAACCATCATAATCAGAACTGGGTTGTTAAATAATCACTGTGCATGTAATGAACTTGATAAGCATGAAAATGATTAAATAAATAACATCAACATACAGTCTCACCCCCCCCAATTTACACAGCCAGGCTAAGCAAGCCTTGCTGCGTTGTTTCCAAGGCCACACACAGCTTTTAAAAACACATCTGAGCAAGCAGGCCACCGCTCGGAATGCTGACATAAGACAAACCACAAATGCAGGGAATTAGGTAAAAAATAAGGTAAAGATTTAGTACCAAAATCCTTTTAAAAAAATTTTTTTAAATTTTTTTATTCATGCCAAAGATTTAATTGAGAATACATGACATTCATCGGGTGCAGAAGTTGGCCTGGGAAACACACACATGCAAATAATGTGCCAGCGTGTTTCTGGACCGCCGTCTTATTAAGCTTGGGCTCCGTTGCTCATGTTGTCTGGAATGGTAAATATGTGAATATTTGATTTGTTTTTCTCATGTCTGGCAGGATGGACTGCCTAATGGGACTCCGGCGCCTGTTTATGCTCAATGTGTGCCGTCCTGCACATCTGCTCGGGGTTCTAATGGCCTTTGATGTGCGAGTCCCATTGATAATTTCCGATTTTTTCTGGATGTGAAGTAACGAGGTCACTGTCACACTGTCATTTGACACCCCCGTGTTATTTTTGTGATTTTTGGCTGAGAGGTGTTTCTACATGACACCACCGCCCCCCCCCCCCACACACACACCCCCTTCCCCATCTCCAAATCTCTAGAGGGGGCTTTCAAGTTCGGTCAGGAGACAGGGGCTCAGTTTGCGGAAGCGCACGGCGAGGTGGAAGACCGCTAACCGGTGAGATCTGGCAGGGTGGACGGTGTCTGGGGGCCAACTGGCAAAGGGGCTCTTCCTACAAATGTGAGTGCGGCGGAAGAGCATAGCACAGGACGGCCACTGGGGCCACCACACTGGGGAAGGGCTTTCTCTTGGGCCCTTTCTGAAAGGGATAAACTGTATACCGAGACCACAGGTCAAAAATAGATCCAATTAATGCAGAGTCGGGGTGGTTCAGCTGAGCAGTTAATCTGTTGTGACAGAATTCTGCGCTGTATTGTATAGAGAGAGACATACATACCTGGTATGGCCACATATATTATTGTAAGTCATACTTGTTGCATGTTGTGTATATGACTCCCATATCCCTGTTTGTTCTATATGTTACTTTGGCAATATGATGATGGTTGTCCTGCCAATAAAGCAAACTGAAATTGAGACAGAGTGAGAGAAAGAGAGAGAGAGAGATAATATCTTGCTCGAGTGATTTTGGTACACACGCCACTGAGGCTGTGTAAATGATCCGCACAGCTCAGCCCCAGCACTGAGCGGTGGTTTCTGCAGTCTAATGAGAGCGGGCCGTTCTCCTGGCCGGGGTAGATGCTCCGCTGCACAGAGAGCTCATAAAGGAGGCTGAGGGGTTATTAGCCGAGGCTCTCCTCTCTCTCAGACCAGCGCAGAGACAAATCCGTCTCTTCTGGAGCTGCTCTCATTACTCCGCCCAACTGTAGAGGTAATTACCGTATTACAGAGAAAACCGGGACGTGCCCAGTACTGGGCCCTCAAAGCCAACGGGAGTCACACTGGAGGCCCCGTTAAAAGTAGAAAAAGAAATCCTCCACCATTTTTTTTTCCTTTTTGTAAAGAGATGGATAATGGCAGCAGGTAAAGGAACGTCATGATTAGAACGACCTGCATAAAGTCCCGGTCTGGGGTATTATATCCAGGTCAATTAGACGGTGTACTGCCCCAGGCCTTTAGTGGCGGTTTCCTAGCGTAGCGAACGGCAGAGAACTCAGAGAGAGGGGAGTCTAACGGGGGGGAGATGGTGCCGCTTGCAATTGAGAGGAAAACTTCCAAACACTGTCCGCTGCAAACAAGCCCCCAACCGCTCACTATTCACAACAAAGCGGCTGAGATCTGCTTCTGCACGGCTGCCATTTTCTGTCTATTAGGAGCCGAAAATAATTCATTTTAGATTTTCTGACAAATCATGCGATAAAAATACACTGCCTGGCCAAAAAAAAAAAGTCACCGTTGCACCTGTCATGCATAGTGCAGACTGTACAAGCCTCTGGAGGCAGTGTTATGATCTGGGGTTACTTCAATTGGTCAGGTCTAGGCTCAGCAACGTTATGCAGCAATAAAATGAAATCAGCTGAGTACCTGAATGTACTGAATGACCAGGTTATCCCATCAATGGGCACATTCCAGGATGACAGTGCCAAGATTCATCGGGCTCAAATTGTGAAAGAGTGGTTCAGGGAGCATGAGGAATCATTTTCACACATGAATTGACCACCAGAGTCCTGACCTTAACCCCATTGAAAGTCTTTGGGATGTGCTGGAAAAGACTTTACAGAGTGGTTCAACTCTCCCGTCATAAATACAAGATCTCGGCCAAAAATTTATGCAACTCTGGACCGAAATAAATGTTGTAACGTTGCATAAGGTTGTCAAACAATGCCACAATGAATGCACGCTGAAATCAAAGCTAAAGGCGATCCAACGAAATATTAGCGTGTGCGACTTTTCTTTTGGCCAGGCAGTGCATTAAGAACAACAGACTGAATTTATATATAACGCCATTCGTCTCATCAACTCGAAAGTGCTTTACAGTGCAGGGGGAACTGACCTCACTGTTTGAAAATAATCTCACTTTAAAAGATCAGATTTGGAAGTAAATACCAAAACTATGGACTTTAAAAGAGGCAAATTTTTAAATGCTTGGTATATTCCCCTGTACTGAGCCCACAGAATAGCCCTTATCACAAAAGAAGTCACAGAAGAAGTCCCCAATGATCAATATAAACCTATATCTACACATTCAGACTCAGGTATCAACTTACTGTTTATAGTGGACCTTGAGTCAACAGCCATTCTAGTCCTAAAGCCCCGGGTGCCTGGAAATGCTTCCTACTTTGGAGGTCACCTCTATGGAAGATTTTCAGTGATTATAGCGACACAAAGTGAAATGCAATACATATCTGTCTTTTCTTTTACATAATTATGCGCATTTATCATGCCGTAATTAAAAACAAAACGCGTATTGCATCGTATTGCATTGCGTGTTCTGTCAAAAACACTCGCACTGAAATCCAGCACGGGGTGTATGTATTGTTTTTCAACGCCAGACCGCGGTTTTCGTGCCAGAATTGAATGCAATACTGACCTCGGAATGTTATCCACGTGCCCAGTACATTTTGCTCCGTGAGCAGAGGGCGTTGCTCTGAACGTCACAATCATCGCTATTGTATTTATCGGAGTGGCCTGTCGTTGCTTTTCGACGTCAGTGTGTAGTTTTGCACCACAATTAAATGTAATACACACTCTGCGACCATTGGGTGCCGCACGGAACATGACACATTTAAAAAAAAAACCTGATCATTGCATTTATTGAACCGCAGAGTGGTCCGTCATTGCTTTTATCAAAGAACCACAGCGCTTCTGTGCCCAAATGAAATGTAATCAACCGTTTTAAATATTATCGTTTAAAACAGCAATATAGTTGCAGCTTATTAATAACCTATGTATTACTGTGGAATCAGATCATCTTTATTGCGTTATTGTACGTAATTAAGTTCAGGCAGGATTGAGGATCGAGTGTGCTGACGGCTCAAAGCTCCCAGCTCAAGCTGCAATCAATTCAATCATTATCTGGAACATCAACATATTCATGTGCAAATGGGGAATGGCACATATTGACAAATGACACACACTGTGACGCCCTGTCAGCATGGCCCTGCCCACTGCAGATTAACCTACACACCCCACCTGTCATACACCATAGATAAGAGGCGTTCTCATGAGAGCCTTTCTCTGACTAACGCTTTTAAAACCCGCACATGTACTTCCAGTCAAGCTTCTGACCAATGAAAACACCCCATTCTGACGGAGGACTGATCATCAAGATGAGAACTCTTGAAAAATGAGCTTGAACCATGATCATAGTCACAATGTGTATACAGAGTGCAAAATACAGCATATTCCTTAAGTATTCAGCCCCCTTGCTTAATTGTACTTTTGACAGCCATACAGGCAAAACGTTGTTCAAAATTGCACATCATAAGTTGCCCAGACATCATGTTTAGATTGTATTTAAAGACTTTAAGGACTTGAACAAGGTTTTCTTTTAAAATGTGTGTTAATACTGTATTTCTTGATAACAAAGCCAAGATCAGGATGCTTAAATACATTTTAATGACTCTTATTGGGATTTTAGGAAGTACAACGGACACAGTATATGTAATATTGTTGATATAAATCATCACCCCTCCACCACTATATATATATCTACTAACAGAGATATATCACACCCCCTATTAAATAGATATAATACATCCCCTGTCATAGAGGTATATCACATCCCCTACCATAGATATACTGTAACACATCCCCTACCATAGATATACTGTAAATCACACCCTGCACCATAAAGATATATCACGCCTGAGATCCCCAGGTTTCTGTGGCTCTTTGCCTTTTCCCCAGCCTGTCCTGTGTTGTGGAGCAGTTTGAGGTGGAAGCCTTATTCCTGCAGTTATCTCCGCCTCTGCCCCTGGTAGTGAATTAATGCCTAATCTTCCCAAATGTCACTCACTGCACGGTAATAAGATATGAATGGCAATGCAGTCCTGTGGCGAGGGCCTGCTTTTGGGAAATAATTGTGTCTTATCACTCTTCCTCCCCACTCTTTGCGCTGTCTACCAACCCCCCCCCCAAAAAACCCACTTTATTCCTGCTTTCCAAATCCGTGGCATTCAAAAACCAGAGAATATCTCCTAGGAGATACGTGACACAAATTAATTCAAGGTAAGCCAACTCCGAGGAGTTTCGAGAAGGGGGATGTGGGGAGTGAAAGCATGGAGGCTTTTTCTCGACAACGGAGTATCACTTTTGGACTGAATCTTTGTTGCTCTTTTGCTTTCAGAAAAAGAAAGAAAATTCTACCCTTTTTTGTAAAATCGCCCTTTTTCTCTGGAAATAACTCTAACTGAGCCTCTGGGCTTTTTTCCTTCTCTTCTTGCTTTTTTTCTTCTCTTTTTCTCTTCAAAAGAGAAAATGTGTCATTTTCAACACCCCACCACACCGTCCACCCCTCCCTTCCTCTGATCTCCTCCTCCACCCCTCCACTGCACGGCGAGGACTCTCACGCCAGGCCAGTCAGGTGTTTTTCTTCTCTCTGAGGAAGTGGAGAAGAGAGGTCACGGCGAATACGGCGATCACGCGGTCGCCCGGCGGTTGAGCAAAGGCGACCGCGTGAGAAACAGGCCGAATAAGACTTGGCTGAAACCTTACCGTTTGTCCTCTTTACAGGGGAGGCGGCGGCTGGGTGATTCCCGCCCAGATAAACAGTGTCGTTTGGTTGAAAGCCGAGCCAAATTACATCTTTACAAGCTTGATTATCGCGTGTGGTGTTTACCCTCGTTTCACAATTTAAACTAATCTGTGTGAATGGGGGCCCAGTTCTCTGGGGAATGGATTAGTCCGCCTCTCCGAAACGGCCCCCGTAAATTGCTACTCTAATCACGGTGCCGAACCGGTCTTGGCCCAGATAAGAGATTTAATGGAGATATTTAGTGTGTGATCGTTTATCAGACGTTGACAGGCGGTGAGGTCTCTGCCGTTGGGCCGGGGAGAGGGGGGGTTGTGCGAAAGTCGTTCAGAGGGAGCGGGGTATCAGCTGCGAACAGACAGGCCCAATCGCCGACAATACGTTATTAAAGTGGGCTTTATTCACGGCTGCAAGGGATCGGATTTTCAGACTTCCGGAATAATGATAAATCAATTTGCGGCTTTAATCCCCGGAGATGTGATGATGTCCCTGTGCCGCGAGAGGGATCTTTTCAGCTTTATTCCAGGTTATGGTGATTACGCACGGCGCTCGGTCACGTGTGCACCAGGAAGGGGGGGGGGGGGGGGGGGGGTACAGAACAACGTTCACATTTCAGAACCCTATAGGCCTACTCCAGCCACAACTGGAGGATTTCACACTCGATGCAGAGGGGATATAGGCCTACTCCAGCCACAACTGGAGGATTTCACACTCGAAGCAGAGGGGATATAGGCCTACTCCAGCCACAACTGGAGGATTTCACACTCGAAGCAGAGGGGATATAGGCCTACTCCAGCCACAACTGGAGGATTTCACACTGGAAGCAGAGGGGATATAGGCCTACTCCAGCCACAACTGGAGGATTTCACACTCGAAGCAGAGGGGATATAGGCCTACTCCAGACACAACTGGAGGATTTCACACTGGAAGCAGAGGGGATATAGGCCTACTCCAGCCACAACTGGAGGATTTCACACTGGAAGCAGAGGGGATATAGGCCTACTCCAGCCACAACTGGAGGATTTCACACTCGAAGCAGAGGGGATATAGGCCTACTCCAGCCACAACTGGAGGATTTCACACTGGAAGCAGAGGGGATATAGGCCTACTCCAGCCACAACTGGAGGATTTCACACTGGAAGCAGAGGGGATATAGGCCTACTCCAGCCACAACTGGAGGATTTCACACTCGAAGCAGAGGGGATATAGGCCTACTCCAGCCACAACTGGAGGATTTCACACTCGAAGCAGAGGGGATATAGGCCTACTCCAGCCACAACTGGAGGATTTCACACTGGAAGCAGAGGGGACACGGGGTGCTGGTGCAGAAATGTGACATTTAGACGTCGGCACCCGAGGGAGTGATGCAGAAAAACCCTAAAACTCTGAGCGCTAAATCTGATGAGTGAACTGAGCGTTTGTCACTGCAAGTGCCTGGTACAGGACGACAGAACTAGGGATGGCGGGAGGGAGGGAGGGAGGGAGGGAGGGAGAGAGAGAGAGAGGGAGAGAGGGAGAGAGAGAGAGAGAGAGAGAGAGAGAGAGAGAGAGAGAGAGAGAGAGAGACAAACACACACACTCATACACTCACACATGCTTCGAATCATCACACTGTTGTTATTTTGCCTGTTATTATTGTGTTATTAGCGTGTTATTATTATTGCTGTTTATGTGTATGGATATACATACGGGGTCGATTTACTAAAGGTTTGCGTGTACAAAAACATGTGTAAAACTGTTACCACCCACAAGAAATAGTCTGATGTGATCAACTAACGCACTAAAATTGAAAGAGAAGTTGATTTCTCGTTCTTGCGGGTTAGCCTGAATGAATATTGAGCGTCCCTACATCATTTCTCGAAATAGTGGGAGGTGGTCATGCAGAAAGATTACTTTAGCACATCTAAAGTGATTTACTAAACCCGAAAGGAAGTTTGAGAAAGGTATTTGCGGGCGCATTTTAGTACAAATGAAAAACAGGTATTGAAAGGCAGGGAATCGATAAGATGCCGGCTGTCACTGTAGCAAGACACGTACGAGTGCGTTTGGAATATCCATAACATCTATTATAACAAACAGTAAATGACAAGCAAATCAAAACTTTATAGAAAAATAAAAGCCATGATCAAATGGAAATGTGATTTTACGTGACACTTACGGAGAGAGTAGACTTAGTGCTAGTAAGCATAGTAAGCATCTGTAACTCCCAGCAGAAACTAAGAGACATCCAGTGAAACAGTTCGTAATAAACCGCCAGCTTGTTCAGCGTAACAGTAGCCGATACCGTACACTAAAAAAATACCATAAAAACGGAAACATTGCTGCCAGTCCCCAAAGATTTTTACTTATTTTTCAATAGGAGTTCAATAGGAGAATTTGTCAGGAGAAACAACCCTTAAAGTGATCCATCCATATCTACTGCATATCTGGCAGCAGAGTGATGGTTTAAGGCTCGTTTGATACCTCAGACCCTTGATGACTTACAGCCATTTTACCAACCATGTATTCCATACTGTTCCAGCATAATTTACAGCTAAATCTAGTCCCACCCCCCAATTCTCACAGAGATCCATTCAAATGCAGAGACATTATAGTGTCGCTTATAAGAGTACCAGAAAATAAGATATCAAGAGTCTTTTGATGTTGTTGGGTCACAGACATCAGGAAGTCATGGCATGCAAAGGATATGCAACCACATATTAAAAATGATTACTTTATTTTATATATAAATGCAGGGGTGCCAATAATTGTGGCACACGTGGTTTTGTTAAATATAATTATTTCTTGATGAGGGATTTTCTTTTTCTCATAATAAATTGACTTCAATTAAAGGTTGGATTTTTCTCATTTTTTCAGGGTGACATTAAGCTAATTCACCAAACGGTGAATTTTCTATAACCCTTTAAACTCATCTTTACCAGGGGTGCCAATAATAGTGGAGGGCACTGTATATGTAGGTGTATGTGTATATATCACATGGTTCTGTTATTACTCTTTGTTTGCATCTGATATTCCACATGTTTATTGCCATGCTTTGGCAATGCAAACGCAAACTTTGTCATGCCATAAAGCACTTTGAATTTGAATTTGAAATTGCGAGAAAGAGTGAGAGGGAGAGATAGAGAGATATAGATAGAGAGAAAGATAGAGAGAGGGGGAGGGAAAGAGATAAATAAAAGGGGAAATGTGCTGATTGGATTATGTCTCCGCTTCACAGAGAAGGCTATTAAGGTCAGAGCTGCTGGGAGAGAGTAATGGAAAGAGGGAGATCTAACAAGCCCAGGGTTTAGCAACCAGATAGCTGTGGCGCTGTAGAGAGAGTGGGGTATCACACAGACGGCTGTGTGCAGAGAGTGGGGTATCACACAGAGGGCTGTGTGCAGAGAGTGGGGTATCACACAGACGGATGTGTGCAGAGAGTGGGGTATCACACAGAGGGATGTGTGTAGAGAGTGGGGTATCACACAGAGGGCTGTGTGCAGAGAGTGGGGTATCACACAGACGGCTGTGTGCAGAGAGTGGGGTATCACACAGAGGGCTGTTTGCAGAGAGTGGGGTATCACACAGAGGGCTGTGTGCAGAGAGTGGGGTATCACACAGACGGCTGTGTGCAGAGAGTGGGGTATCACACAGAGGGCTGTGTGCAGAGAGTGGGGTATCACACAGACGGCTGTGTGCAGAGAGTGGGGTATCACACAGAGGGATGTGTGCAGAGAGTGGGGTATCACACAGACGGCTGTGTGCAGAGAGTGGGGTATCACACAGAGGGATGTGTGTAGAGAGTGGGGTATCACACAGAGGGCTGTGTGCAGAGAGTGGGGTATCACACAGAGGGCTGTGTGCAGAGAGTGGGGTATCACACAGAGGGATGTGTGCAGAGAGTGGGGTATCACACAGAGGGCTGTGTGCAGAGAGTGGGGTATCACACAGAGGGATGTGTGCAGAGAGTGGGGTATCACACAGACGGCTGTGTGCAGAGAGTGGGGTATCACACAGAGGGATGTGTGCAGAGAGTGGGGTATCACACAGACGGATGTGTGTAGAGAGTGGGGTATCACACAGAGGGCTGTGTGCAGAGAGTGGGGTATCACACAGACGGATGTGGGTAGAGAGTGGGGTATCACACAGAGGGCTGTGTGCAGAGAGTGGGGTATCACACAGTCGGATGTGGGTAGAGAGTGGGGTATCACACAGAGGGCTGTGTGCAGAGAGTGGGGTATCACACAGAGGGCTGTGTGCAGAGAGTGGGGTATCACACAGAGAGCTGTGTGTAGAGAGTGGGGTATCACACAGAGGGCTGTGTGCAGAGAGTGGGGTATCACACAGAGGGATGTGTGCAGAGAGTGGGGTATCACACAGAGGGCTGTGTGCAGAGAGTGGGGTATCACACAGAGGGATGTGTGCAGAGAGTGGGGTATCACACAGACGGCTGTGTGCAGAGAGTGGGGTATCACACAGAGGGATGTGTGCAGAAAGTGGGGTATCACACAGACGGATGTGTGTAGAGAGTGGGGTATCACACAGAGGGCTGTGTGCAGAGAGTGGGGTATCACACAGACGGATGTGGGTAGAGAGTGGGGTATCACACAGAGGGCTGTGTGCAGAGAGTGGGGTATCACACAGTCGGATGTGGGCAGAGAGTGGGGTATCACACAGAGGGCTGTGTGCAGAGAGTGGGGTATCACACAGAGGGATGTGTGCAGAGAGTGGGGTATCACACAGACGGCTGTGTGCAGAGAGTGGGGTATCACACAGAGGGATGTGTGCAGAGAGTGGGGTATCACACAGACGGATGTGTGTAGAGAGTGGGGTATCACACAGAGGGCTGTGTGCAGAGAGTGGGGTATCACACAGACGGATGTGGGTAGAGAGTGGGGTATCACACAGAGGGCTGTGTGCAGAGAGTGGGGTATCACACAGTCGGATGTGGGTAGAGAGTGGGGTATCACACAGAGGGCTGTGTGCAGAGAGTGGGGTATCACACAGAGGGCTGTGTGCAGAGAGTGGGGTATCACACAGAGAGCTGTGTGTAGAGAGTGGGGTATCACACAGAGGGCTGTGTGCAGAGAGTGGGGTATCACACAGAGGGCTGTGCGCAGAGAGTGGGGTATCACACAGAGGGCTGTGTGCAGAGAGTGGGGTATCACACAGAGGGCTGTGTGCAGAGAGTGGGGTATCACACAGAGGGATGTGTGCAGAGAGTGGGGTATCACACAGAGGGATGTGTGCAGAGAGTGGGGTATCACACAGACGGCTGTGTGCAGAGAGTGGGGTATCACACAGAGGGCTGTGTGCAGAGAGTGGGGTATCACACAGAGGGATGTGTGCAGAGAGTGGGGTATCACACAGAGGGATGTGTGCAGAGAGTGGGGTATCACACAGAGGGATGTGTGTAGAGAGTGGGGTATCACACAGAGGGCTGTGTGCAGAGAGTGGGGTATCACACAGAGGGCTGTGTGCAGAGAGTGGGGTATCACATAGAGGGATGTGTGCAGAGAGTGGGGTATCACACAGACGGATGTGTGTAGAGAGTGGGGTATCACACAGAGGGCTGTGTGCAGAGAGTGGGGTATCACACAGACGGATGTGTGTAGAGAGTGGGGTATCACACAGACGGCTGTGTGCAGAGAGTGGGGTATCACACAGAGGGCTGTGTACAGAGAGTGGGGTATCACACAGAGGGCTGTGTACAGAGAGTGGGGTATCACACAGAGGGCTGTGTGCAGAGAGTGGAGTATCACACAGAGGGCTGTGTGCAGAGAGTGGGGTATCACACAGACGGATGTGGGTAGAGAGTGGGGTATCACACAGAGGGCTGTGTGCAGAGAGTGGGGTATCACACAGACGGCTGTGTGCAGAGAGTGGGGTATCACACAGAGGGCTGTGTGCAGAGAGTGGGGTATCACACAGACGAATGTGTGTAGAGAGTGGGGTATCACACAGAGGGCTGTGTGCAGAGAGTGGGGTATCACACAGACGGATGTGGGTAGAGAGTGGGGTATCACACAGAGGGCTGTGTGCAGAGAGTGGGGTATCACACAGAGGGCTGTGTGCAGAGAGTGGGGTATCACACAGTCGGATGTGGGTAGAGAGTGGGGTATCACAGAGAGGGCTGTGTGCAGAGAGTGGGGTATCACACAGAGGGCTGTGTGCAGAGAGTGGGGTATCACACAGAGGGCTGTGCGCAGAGAGTGGGGTATCACACAGAGGGCTGTGTGTAGAGAGTGGGGTATCACACAGACGGATGTGTGTAGAGAGTGGGGTATCACACAGAGGGCTGTGTGCAGAGAGTGGGGTATCACACAGAGGGATGTGTGCAGAGAGTGGGGTATCACACAGAGGGCTGTGTGTAGAGAGTGGGGTATCACACAGAGGGGTGTGTGCAGAGAGTGGGGTATCACACAGAGGGCTGTGTGCAGAGAGTGGGGTATCACACAGAGGGATGTGTGCAGAGAGTGGGGTATCACACAGAGGGCTGTGCGCAGAGAGTGGGGTATCACACAGAGGGCTGTGTGCAGAGAGTGGGGTATCACACAGAGGGCTGTGTGTAGAGAGTGGGGTATCACACAGAGGGGTGTGTGCAGAGAGTGGGGTATCACACAGAGGGCTGTGTGCAGAGAGTGGGGTATCACACAGAGGGCTGTGTGCAGAGAGTGGGGTATCACACAGAGGGCTGTGTGCAGAGAGTGGGGTGTCACACAGAGGGCTGTGTGTAGAGAGTGGGGTGTCACACAGAGGGCTGTGTGTAGAGAGTGGGGTATCAGCAGGCTGTGCAGTAGCAAGCACACATCAAACAAATGGCTCTTTAAAGTCATATGTATTATGGCTAGTATGGCTAGACATGTCTGGCCCAATGGATTCCCAGGGTCTATGTTTCCATAGAGATGATCTAAGTGCTCTTTATATTGATTGTGCCATTTAAAAAGGCAAACAAAGTGCATGACAAACCATCAGAAACAACAACAAATATCAGGGATCAAACGCACAGAGGGCAGGAGACTGGGTCTCTCGTCAAATGTGAAGCAGAACGTTTTCCGTTCACAAAGAACAGGACACTGAGAGACAACCCAACCACGACATCTCACTTTTTCTATCCCCTGTTCCAGAGACAGCGTGACTCTCTTTCTCTCTCTGTCACATTCACAGAGGCGTCAAAATGAATATCTGTCCACTGACAAAACCAAAACATTCTGAGAAAACCTCCAACCCCAGAGCAGAGTGGCGTTTTTTTGCGGTAATTTCATGTGAGAGCTGTCGGTTGGTGCACAACAGGTTTGGCTTCCATCAGCCTTGCTAGCCCTGAGTCTCTACCTGGAGATGACACCCCACTCTCCCTGGAGTACAGGACACCCGCCATACTTTAATATCCTTGCACACATATATTATAGAACACATCATACTGAAAGGCAAGATAAACTGTAATATTATAACAGGACAAATAAATGGTAGCGTATGCTGGGTACATATTCTGCACAAAAGGTTAATTGTGTGGTTATGGCATTTTTTATATGGGTTGTTTGGATAGGTATGGCTTAATATTGTGAGAGTTAAAAGGGCAAACATGTAGCAGGAAGAGTTAATAGAGTAGGCTCATGCTAAATTATTATTAGATTAAAGATATTTTCATTATTGGGGGCAAAATGCATTTTCGATCTCGCAAGTTAAAAACAACAGCTCATATCTTAATTTCTACAGTACATTATCTCGGACAATCCATCACAGGAATCTACTTTCTTCTGAGCGACATGAATTTGATGAGATTTTTAATATATGCGGTAAACAGTAGCTTTAATGCATCCTATTATAACCTGTTCCACGCAAAATGATGTATTCTTGTGCACGGGTCCATTGCACTCGTTCGTACTGGAGATCATTATAACGTTGGCGAGCGAGCTGACGTGAGTTTGGTGTGAGTCTGTACTTGGTTTGCGCTTGGGTGGGATGTGTCCTGTGTCGTCACTGCTGGGTCAGTAGGGGGCGGTCTTCCCTCTAGACAAAGTCCGATGGAAAAGCAATGGCCCGCTGTGGTGACAGGGACGCTTTGCTGTAGGAGCACTAAAGCGCAACTCACTGCCGTCGTTAAAGATCTTTAAGGATCCCCCCGTTGCTTATTGCAAAGAGTCGCGGGTTCTCAAATTCCCTACATGACTGTATCTTCCCAGTTATATTGGCCAAATAAATCCCTCCCTCTCAACCGCAGCTGATGTGTGCCGAGTCTTCCGGCACAAAATGGCTGTCTGGAAGGTCCTAGATGGGGGTATATGTTTGACGTTGAGGCGAGTCACCCCATAGTACAGCACTATAAGGTCCATGAATGGGACTATATCCATTAAATGCTTTATTGTTATTAATATACAGGATTGTTCATTCCATTTCTGACTTCACACACATGATGATGCCCAGCTTTCACACGCAGGTTTGATGATGCCCAGCTTTCACACGCAGGTTTGATAATGCCCAGCTTTCACACGCAGGTTTGATAATGCCCAGCTTTCACACGCAGGTTTGATAATGCCCAGCTTTCACACGCAGGTTTGATAATGCCCAGCTTTCACACGCAGGTTTGATAATGCCCAGCTTTCACACGCAGGTTTGATAATGCCCAGCTTTAACACGCAGGTTTGATAATGCCCAGCTTTAACACGCAGGTTTGATAATGCCCAGCTTTCACACGCAGGTTTGATAATGCCCAGCTTTAACACGCAGGTTTGATGATGCCCAGCTTTCACACGCAGGTTTGATAATGCCCAGCTTTCACACGCAGGTTTGATAATGCCCAGCTTTCACACGCAGGTTTGATAATGCCCAGC
Source organism: Synaphobranchus kaupii (assembly GCA_029718625.1). Lineage (NCBI taxonomy): Eukaryota > Metazoa > Chordata > Actinopteri > Anguilliformes > Synaphobranchidae > Synaphobranchus > Synaphobranchus kaupii. Next base: position 200,335 of record CM056379.1, read on the forward strand.
TTTAACACGCAGGTTTGATAATGCCCAGCTTTCACACGCAGGTTTGATAATGCCCAGCTTTAACACGCAGGTTTGATAATGCCCAGCTTTAACACGCAGGTTTGATAATGCCCAGCTTTCACACGCAGGTTTGATAATGCCCAGCTTTAACACGCAGGTTTGATGATGCCCAGCTTTCACACGCAGGTTTGATAATGCCCAGCTTTCACACGCAGGTTTGATAATGCCCAGCTTTAACACGCAGGTTTGATAATGCCCAGCTTTCACACGCAGGTTTGATAATGCCCAGCTTTCACACGCAGGTTTGATAATGCCCAGCTTTCACACGCAGGTTTGATAATGCCCAGCTTTAACACGCAGGTTTGATAATGCCCAGCTTTAACACGCAGGTTTGATAATGCCCAGCTTTAACACGCAGGTTTGATAATGCCCAGCTTTCACACGCAGGTTTGATAATGCCCAGCTTTCACACGCAGGTTTGATGATGCCCAGCTTTCACACGCAGGTTTGATAATGCCCAGCTTTAACACGCAGGTTTGATAATGCCCAGCTTTCACACGCAGGTTTGATAATGCCCAGCTTTAACACGCAGGTTTGATGATGCCCAGCTTTCACACGCAGGTTTGATAATGCCCAGCTTTCACACGCAGGTTTGATAATGCCCAGCTTTAACACGCAGGTTTGATAATGCCCAGCTTTCACACGCAGGTTTGATAATGCCCAGCTTTCACACGCAGGTTTGATAATGCCCAGCTTTCACACGCAGGTTTGATAATGCCCAGCTTTAACACGCAGGTTTGATAATGCCCAGCTTTAACACGCAGGTTTGATAATGCCCAGCTTTAACACGCAGGTTTGATAATGCCCAGCTTTCACACGCAGGTTTGATAATGCCCAGCTTTCACACACAGGTTTGATGATGCCCAGCTTTCACACGCAGGTTTGATAATGCCCAGCTTTAACACGCAGGTTTGATAATGCCCAGCTTTCACACGCAGGTTTGATAATGCCCAGCTTTAACACGCAGGTTTGATAATGCCCAGCTTTAACACGCAGGTTTGATAATGCCCAGCTTTAACACGCAGGTTTGATAATGCCCAGCTTTCACACGCAGGTTTGATAATGCCCAGCTTTAACACGCAGGTTTGATAATGCCCAGCTTTAACACGCAGGTTTGATAATGCCCAGCTTTAACACGCAGGTTTGATAATGCCCAGCTTTCACACGCAGGTTTGATAATGCCCAGCTTTCACACGCAGGTTTGATAATGCCCAGCTTTCACACGCAGGTTTGATAATGCCCAGCTTTCACACGCAGGTTTGATAATGCCCAGCTTTCACACGCAGGTTTGATAATGCCCAGCTTTAACACGCAGGTTTGATGATGCCCAGCTTTCACAAGCAGGTTTGATGATGCCCAGCTTTAACACGCAGGTTTGATAATGCCCAGCTTTAACACGCAGGTTTGATAATGCCCAGCTTTCACACGCAGGTTTGATAATGCCCAGCTTTCACACGCAGGTTTGATAATGCCCAGCTTTCACACGCAGGTTTGATAATGCCCAGCTTTCACAAGCAGGTTTGATGATGCCCAGCTTTCACACGCAGGTTTGATGATGCCCAGCTTTCACACGCAGGTTTGATGATGCCCAGCTTTAACACGCAGGTTTGATGAATACCAGCTTTAACACGCAGGTGAGAGGCGCGCCAGGTGCTTGGGTAATAAACGGTTTCCCACCCCGGCTGGGCCTGACCTTCAGAGAGCTCAGGATTAGGCTGCAGGCCTGTCCCTCTCCCAGGAGGTGACCCTGGATTATGTAGCATTAGCTGCTGCCGTCTGGCGGTCCTTATCTAACAGCATAATGAATCATTTTAATACGAAGCCAGCGTTAATTACTTCAAGCCCAACTATCTGACAGGCTGAACTTTGGTGGGGAGGGGCATGCTGTGTGGTGAAACGCACATCACCCAGCAGTACGTTCTGCGGTCTCCACTATTCAACAGAGGACTGTGCTCGCAGGAGCGCGCATGGGGGTCTTGCCATTAAAACCCTTACTTGTTTCATTGGAGCTGTTCTCTTCCAATACTGTGGTATGAGATGCTGTTAAAGGTACACTATGCAGGATTTTTACCTTCAAGACCGCTATGTGAGAACGGCCATGAGAACAGCTCCCTCTCTGACCACCATGCGTAAGAACAGCTCCCTCTCTGAACACCATGCGTGAGAACAGCTCCCTCTCTGAACACCATGCGTAAGAACAGCTCCCTCTCTGAACACCATGCATAAGAACAGCTCCCTCTCTGACCGGCATGCGTAAGAACAGCTCCCTCTCTGAACACCATGCGTAAGAACAGCTCCCTCTCTCAACACCATGCGTGAGAACAGCTCCCTCTCTGACCACCATGCGTGAGAACAGCTCCCTCTCTGAACACCATGCGTAAGAACAGCTCCCTCTCTGAACACCATGCGTAAAAACAGCTCCCTCTCTGAACACCATGCGTGAGAACAGCTCCCTCTCTGACCACCATGCGTGAGAACAGCTCCCTCTCTGACCACCATGCGTGAGAACAGCTCCCTCTCTGAACACCATGCGTAAGAACAGCTCCCTCTCTGAACACCATGCGTAAGAACAGCTCCCTCTCTGAACACCATGCGTGAGAACAGCTCCCTCTCTGAACACCATGCGTGAGAACAGCTCCCTCTCTGAACACCATGCATAAGAACAGCTCCCTCTCTCAACACCATGCGTGAGAACAGCTCCCTCTCTGAACACCATGCGTAAGAACAGCTCCCTCTCTGAACACCATGCATAAGAACAGCTCCCTCTCTCAACACCATGCGTAAGAACAGCTCCCTCTCTGAACACCATGCGTGAGAACAGCTCCCTCTCTGAACACCATGCGTGAGAACAGCTCCCTCTCTGAACACCATGCGTGAGAACAGCTCCCTCTCTGAACACCATGCGTGAGAACAGCTCCCTCTCTGAACACCATGCGTGAGAACAGCTCCCTCTCTGAACACCATGCGTGAGAACAGCTCCCTCTCTGAACACCATGCATAAGAACAGCTCCCTCTCTCAACACCATGCGTAAGAACAGCTCCCTCTCTGAACACCATGCGTGAGAACAGCTCCCTCTCTGAACACCATGCATGAGAACAGCTCCCTCTCTGACCACCATGCGTAAGAACAGCTCCCTCTCTGAACACCATGCATAAGAACAGCTCCCTCTCTCAACACCATGCGTAAGAACAGCTCCCTCTCTGAACACCATGCGTGAGAACAGCTCCCTCTCTGAACACCATGCGTGAGAACAGCTCCCTCTCTGACCACCATGCGTAAGAACAGCTCCCTCTCTGAACACCATGCGTGAGAACAGCTCCCTCTCTGAACACCATGCGTGAGAACAGCTCCCTCTCTGACCACAAAACAGAATGGACGTGAGAACAGCCTCCGCTCTGACCGCCATGCAATCTGATGGTTCAGCATTGTGTAGATGCAGATTCCGTCTTCATACCAATTTCTACAATCACTGCTAATTTTTGGGCAGTATTTCTGTAGCTTTTGCAGTTGTTCCTATTGTCATTACTGTCATTGATTATTTTTTATCATTTATTTTTATTACTGCTATTATTTGTGTGTACTTCCAGTTACCCTGGTTGTGGTTTAATTGCTCTCTCTGCATCAATGTTTGAACACTCTGGCAATGTTTACATAAGTACTTCCTAACGCATATTGAATTGTATTTGTCCGAGAGAGAGAGAAACTAATTTCCCAGCATGTACTGTGTGAGCTCTGGGACCCTGCAGACCGGCCTGGAGCGTTTGCACGCCCGTTTAAAAATTGGACAGCGGCCCGGGAGCAGTCAGGTTTGGGTCCCCGTGGTAACAGCAGCTGACACCTTCTATCGCTTCCCTGCGGAGAGTACGGCCATGGAAACGAACAAGCGTTAACCTCAGAGCCGATCTTTGTGTGACTGTCCCTCTCTCATGAGGCCTTTCCACGGTTCCCCAGCTTCAGAAAAAACAGAGAACACAGTCGAGGGGAGGGGCACTCAAAAGGGAGGCCCCAATTTATTCTCATGACATAACTGAACCATTACAAAAATGAAATTTATAAAGCTTTTGAAGGGGTTAGAAGGGGTGAGGTTATTATGGCAGGGAGTGGGAGGAGTTAGCAGCACCTCTGTCCATATGAATGAATACGATATTTCACGGCCATGGAAAGGCATAGCCTACTAACCTAGTGATGGAAGCAAAGAGAGAGCCGATTCAGTGGCTGATACGGCCCTGGTACGGATCCTGAGCCTGGGCCTGCACCGTTCAGTTGGAGCCGGGAATTAACCGCCGACGGTTTGGCACTCTCCGCCGGGGGGGGTTGGGTTTGGAGAAAACACCTGGCACCACCTCTAATGCGCGGAGAGACAGGCAGGCGTGGGCGGGGCAGAAAGGGCGTGACCGGCAGCGCACTCCACCGGGCTTCTCTCCGCCAGGCACACCCCGCTGTGTTACGCATGTAGAACACCACGCTTCAGTATGAATTTTAACTGCTGCCCCCAGGTCACGGAGCAGCAGCTGGAGAGAGAGCCCACTGAATGTTCAAATGACACGCTGCTGAACTACCGCAGAGAAACACATTTCTCAAACAATGGGAAGGGTGTGTGTGTGTGTGTGCTTGTGTGCTTGTGTGTGTGCGTGCGTGCGTGCGTGAGTACGTGTGCGCGCGCGCGCGTGTGCGCACATGTGTGCGTGTGTGTATGCGAGACAGGGGGGAAGCACATCTTCATCATAGTAACACAGAATTTATTATATTATCACAGTTATCATTACACTCTGCAGTATATCCTAGGGATAATGGAGTAGCATTAATGCTAATTTGCATGTTAGCTCTGTTTGAATAAGGGTATCAGAGCACATTAAATCCTGCAGCTTCATCTTTATGGCTTTCAGAAACAGATATATCGCATCTGAGCTGGCGCTGCAGAGATTATTCACAGGGGCGCTGAAACCGCATTTACGCTCACAAGAGGCACTGTACAAAACGCGTTCATGCTCACATATGGCACTGAAACTGCATTCACGCTCACAGATGATACGGAAACCACATTTATGCACATGATCAGCGCTGAAACCGCACTCACGCTCATGAACGGCACTGAAACATGTTCACACTCACGAGCCGCACTGAAACAGTGTTCACGCTCACAAACAGCTCTGAAACAGTGTTCACGCTCACGGACGGCGCTGAAACAGTGTTCACGCTCACAAACAGCTCTGAAACAGTGTTCACGCTCACTGACGGCGCTGAAACAGTGTTCACGCTCACGGACGGCGCTGAAACAGTGTTCACGCTCACAAACAGCTCTGAAACAGTGTTCACGCTCACAAACAGCTCTGAAACAGTGCTCACGCTCACAAACAGCTCTGAAACAGTGCTCACGCTCACAAACAGCTCTGAAACAGTGCTCACGCTCACAAACAGCTCTGAAACAGTGTTCACGCTCACAAACAGCTCTGAAACAGTGTTCACGCTCACAAACAGCTCTGAAACAGTGCTCACGCTCACAAACAGCTCTGAAACAGTGTTCACGCTCACAAACAGCTCTGAAACAGTGCTCACGCTCACAAACAGCTCTGAAACAGTGTTCACGCTCACGGACGGCGCTGAAACCCTCGTTCACGTTCATGAGCGGCGCTAAAATGGCGTTCACGAACGGCACTAAAACCGTGTTCGCATTCATGAACGGCGCTGAATTTGATGATTTATTGAAGCGATGAGATTTGGTCGGGATCCTGCCCCTTTTTTATGGTGTGATCACTCATGCTGTAAATATGCACAAAGCACATGCAGCTCATTCATTTGCCCAGTGGACATTTCTATCCAGGAATACTAACAGCTCTGCAGTCATCTGCTTTTGTCAATACTTTATAACTTTGGGTTGTATGTGTGTATATACGTGTGTGACTGAGTTTGTGTGTTGTTGTTTTTTTGTTAGCTTTTTTTGTTTTGTTAACTTCTGCTGCGGTAATTTTTTAATTTTATTTTTTTAAGGAATGTGGGGATTTGAACAAACCTCTGGTCACAAAATATTCAGAGCTCCACTATACTGGCCAGGGCTTTACTCACCCCTGTGTGTGGTGGGGGGGGGGGGGGGGGACCACCCCCTCTGTTACCTACTCAACAGTCCAGTCTGTCGGACCTCCCCTAGGGAAAACAGCCAATCAGGAAGCCGCTAAGAGGACACCACCTCTGATAAGGATACTCATTTTCTCAGGTAACACACCTGGGATTCATGTCGGCTGAGCGACAAAGTCCAGGCTCTTTTTTTTTAATGACTTTGCCAGCGAGGGGCTTCAGCTCATCCAAACAACGGTCAAATAAACTCCAACGACGGAGCCGCGTGTTGAATATTAAAAATCAACACCCGGGTGACATTCTCAGATTCTGAACGTGCCAGGGAATGCCTACCTGTCAATCAAGCTAGGCCGCTGATTGTGGCGTGGGTGATGGTAGAGGCCGGCGGGGAAGGGGGCGAACATAATGATCGCGTAGGTCTGGTTCCGAGCGGCTCTGAACTCTTTTTTTTTTCCGTCAGAGAACCTTTTATCCACTTTTCTGCCGCTGTGGACCGTGCCGCAGAGAGATGTGAAGGGAATGTTCAAAGAGAGCATTGTTCAGGAAGCGTTGCGTTTCCGCCATCGCAGGGACAACATTGGCAAAACAAAGAGGCAATTATTCCAACAATGGGAACTAGCTGTGTGGGCTTCTTCTGCCACATAAAAGCTTGTGCAGTTCATAATTTACCACCCCCACCACCCCCCCCCCTTCATTTTTTTGTTGGAATTAAATACCTGTATCCATTGCCTGCTTGTCAAAACAGGGACTGAAAAGAAAGCTGGGGGCGAAGGTGCAGATGGCATTTCCTGAGAACATCAGCCTTTATGAACAGAAATAAGTGTGGCTGCATGTAGCTTTAAGAACGTCTCGGTCTACTGATTAATGGTCCTGTGTGTGCTAAGTACTGGTTGACTGAATGTCACTAGATAGCCAGTAAATATGTAATTCTAGATTGTGTTTGTGTATGTATACGAGCGTGTGTGTGCATGTGGGTGTGTGAGCATGTGTGTGACTGTGTGTCTGGGCATGTGTGACCGTGAGTGTATATGTTTTTGTGTGCGGGAATGCGTGTGTGTGTGTATGCGTGTGTGTGTGTGTGTGTGTGTATGTTAGTGAGTGTGTGTGTGTGTGTATGAGTGTTTGTGTGCATGTGTATGTGTGAGTGTGTGTATATGAATGTGTGTGTGTGTGTGTGTGTGTGTTTGTGTCTCCTGTGTGCATGTGTATGTGTGAGTGTGTGTATATGAATGTGTGTGTGTGTGTGTTTGTGTCTCCTGTGTGCATGTACGTTTTGCTGGCTAGACCGCGCACTGCTCAGGGAGTGGGCGGGATCTCTGCACTGCTCCATGTCAATCAAGCAAGCACCTTCAACAGAGGCGGCCCCAAAGCCCACCTGCTTCTGCAGGTACGGTAAGAGCAGGGGGACGGCTAATGAGAGCCGTGGAGGAAAGAAGAGGCCTAAAGTGGGTCGGACCTGCCCATCAATTATTCATCACAGGAGAAATTATCATGGAGAGTGAGCCGCTTTGAATGAATAATTGATTCCGTC